>AZIM01001157.1:48631-62948 GCA_000516915.1 Ophiophagus hannah
TTCTGTGGGCGTGGCTAGGTGGGCATGGCTCAGTGGGCATGGCCATGTGCCTGGGTGGGCATGGCTTTTTTTTTTGCAGCAGCAGCAGCAGCAGCAAACCCCTCCTCCCGTTTTTTTTTGCCTCCTGGGCCTCAGGGAATCCTCCTGGGAGGCTGTTTTTGCTCCCAGGANCTTCCCTGAGGCCCAGGAGGCAAAAAATGGTGTGTGTGGGGGGGGCTGCTACCCCCACATGCCGCTTTTTGCCTCCTGGGCCTGAGGAAAGCCTCCTGGGCGAAGCAGTAAGACAGTGAGGGGGATCCTGGCCAGGGGTGGGATTCAACCAGTATTACTACTGGTTCGGTGATTACGTTTTGCGCGCGCATGTGCGCTTCGCTTTGTTCTATAGAGCCGGGCAGAACCGGTAGCATCCCACCCCTGATTGTGGCATAGCTGATCATCAGAACAGCTGATCATCAGGAGGGGAAAAAAAAAAGAAATGCTAGTACTACCAGTTTGGCTGAATGGTAGCATTTTTTATTACCGGTTCGCCCGAACTGAGCCGAACCAGTAGATTACCACCATTGGTTGATTGTTCTCACTGTCAAGAAATTTCTTCGTAGTTCTAGGTTGAATCTCTCTTAGTTTGCATCTGTTGTTTCTTGTCTTGCCTTTTGGTGCTTTGGAAAAATAGGCTGATCTCTTCTTTTTTGTGGCAGCCTTTCAAATATTGGAACAGGGCTATCATGTGTTCCCTGGCCCTTCTTTTCACTAGACTAGACATACCCAATTCCTGCAACTGTTCATCGTGCTTAATCTTCAGACCCCTAATCATCTTTGCTGCTCTTCTCTGCACTTTTTCCAAAGTCTCAATATATTTTAATAGTGTGATAAGTACCAAAAGAGGGTGCAATATTCCAGGTGTGGTCTTATAAAGGTTTTGTAAAGTGGTATTAGTACTTCATATGATCCTGATTCTATCTTTTTGTTAATACATCCTAGGATTGCATTGGCTTTCTTGGCTGCTACCACAGACTGCTGGCTCGTATGTAAATGATTGCCCATTAGATCTCCAAAATCCCTCTCACAGACAGTCTGAGAAAATAACTAAGGTTCAATCAGTACAGAAATTAGCTTAAAACAATGGGAACCAATCTTTGCCTTAGCATACTGAATGAAAGAAGAAGCTATACTTTGGTTTATTTCTGCACCTTAGCATGTTATGGAAATAGCAACTGTATTTTGCGACAAAACTAGCCAATATAGATTAATAAGGCCAGGTGGCTCATATGTTTAGAAAATGTCTGCAAATGTTTCCATTAGTCCTCATGGCCTAAATAAGTCTACAAGAAGCCCATTCAAGAATTATTGATGGTCCTACACAAAAAGCAGATATGAGAATAAATAAAGTAACATGAACAGAATTATAAAGTATATTTTTGTTTGACACTTCATTATTATAAAGCTAGTTCCCATTTTGTTTCAATAGAAATGAACATATATCTGTTTTTCAACTTTAATGTTTCATTTGAAAATGGTTTCTCCTTGACCTCCATAGAATGTTTACAAGTGGAAAAAAATGCTCTAGCCTAAGTTACTTTAAAAAAAAAAGCATTAACAGATATTTGTGAGGCACAATCAGGTCTACACATGAAGATACAATTAAACTGATTTATTGCTACTCATGCCTATGCATAGGAATATTCTCAACTAACAATTAGCACCTGCTAGGAGTTAGGGTCAACAAAATTCAGGGGGAGGGGACTTAGTTCACTTGTGGTTATGTAGAGATTCTAGGCTTATCTCTCTTTTAACTCCACGCTAGGTTATGCCACTTCTTCCCTTACTTACTTACTTACTTACTTACTTACTTACTTACTTACTTACTTACTGTGGTGGGATTCAAATAATTTAACAACCGGTTCTCTGCCCTAATGAGTTCTTCCAACAACCAGTTCACCAAACNNCTCAGAAAGTTAACAACCGGTTCTCCTGAAATGGTGCAAACTGGCTGAGTCCCACCACTGCTTTCTTACTAACTTACTTACTTATTTGCTTACTTATTTATTTATCCAGTTACTATAGCCATCCATCTCAACCAGTGACCAGTGGCAATAGTATGTTTCCTATCTTTAGCTTTAAGAGCTATGGAAACATTATCTTCTGTTAGCTTCTCATCTGCTTGTTGATAAGATATCCATCTGGGGAAAAAGGGGCCAACTTCTTTTGGCCCAAATCAACCTTAGAGTGACATGTTGGAAGGTCATACTTAATAATTAAGAAATTGGTGTTTCCAAGACCTGGAAGTCAGTAGTTCAAAGTCAATAATCACTGCTTTTATTTCATTTACATGTAATTAATTTGAGATTAAATAAGCTAAATACAAGTAATATTTCTCCCATTTACATCTTATTACAACTTAAAGGCAACTTTTAGTGGGGCATAGTATGATATGTATGCAGCCATGATAAACCACTTCTGCATAGAATATTTGTGCATTACAGCACAATTAGACTTATATACCACTTTATAGTGCTTTACAGCCCTCTCTAAGTGGTTTACAGATTCAGCACATTGGCCCCAACAATTTGGGTCCTCATTTTACCTACCTCGGAAGGATGGAAGGCTGAATCAATCTTGAGCCTGGTGGGATTTGATCTGCCAAATTGCAGGCAGCTGGTTGAGCAGAAGTAGCCTGCAGCACTGCACTCTAACCACTGCGCCACCGAGGCTCTATTATTATCTTTATGCCAACATGCTTTACACCACTGTTGAAGCCATGGTTAAAATGCTTTTACATACAGTTTCTTAGTGGCTTATTTGTAGATTGCTTCCATATGACAATAATTTTAAATGCCATTAATTTAACATAAAACATTAGATCATAATATCCCAAATTCTAATTCTAAGGATATTTGATTATTAAAATGAAGAACGTAATTAATACTAAATTGATCTATAAGTGTTCTTACAACTGAGGTCAAAAGATAATTGTAGTCGTAACATCTACAGCTTAACTCCGTTAATATCTACTGAAATCAATTTATTTTTTTCAATTACAAAATAGGTAGAGCACCTTTCAAATTTGTTTTGTTAACATTTTGCCTCTATGTCTAACTGCTGCTTAATATCTTCTCAAGATAAATTTAACCTAAAACAGATAAGTCAACTAATTATTTCTGTTAATTTATAATATGTTAAAGAAATGCTTTTTAAAATCAATTGAAGATTAGATTGTAATGGATAAAAATGTACTTTTCAGAGGAAAACAGAGAGTTTAGTGTTAGCAAGTCAATATAGCAGCTTGTTACTCTTACCTCTTCCAGTTAATTCTTGTATCTGGACAGTGTCTTTACATGGCTGTTGACATTGTGCCTCAAGCTGAGCAGTTTTCTGCTTTAGTAACTGAATCTTGTTATTGTTTAATATCAGTATGTCTGTCAATTGTCTAGAGTTTAAAAAGTATAATATAAATTTATCATACCGGTAGAAGCACTTGAAAACTCACATATGATGGTCTTTCCTTCTATGAAAGGAAGCAGCAACAAATGAAATAAAGGGAAAATACGAGTATGCATTACCTCTATCCACTGAATATACAGATTGAGGTGGGATTCTAAAATGTCCTTGCCTCTTTATCTATTTAGTGTTTAACAAGAGAGTGCTTGAATGGGACTATCAGTTTGCAGATCAACCTCCGTATATATGCTTACATCGGGCACTGTAATATTCTTCTTCTATTTGTATACTATTTTTCTTTCCAAATTACAGACGAAAGGCCCAGAATGAAAAAAAAAGTGTAACTATAAACATACAATTCAAACTAAGGAAGCTAGAAAGGGTCTAAAATGGATAAATCATTCAGTCTTAAGCTGATATGGAGAGTCTAAAATCTATTAAAAATTGGTAACTATAACTTTAACCATTGTAACCAACAAAGGAAAATATGGGGAGCTAAAATTCAACAATATCTGGAGAATGCCAAGTTCCTTCCCTACCCCAAAGGATTGCTGAATGGATAAGATCTGTTAGATAAATAAATCATATATATAGTGAGATAACAAACAAATATTCTTTCAGAATTTTTGCTATTCTTTATCCTTTGTAAAATATAAAGGTTTTTAAAAATAAGTAATTCTGCTTTAGTTAAAATACAATAGTCTACAAACTCTGTGCTTCTTTTAAATGAACAAGAACAAGGCTGGCTCTATTCATATCTACCCCTCCAATAAGGTACATATTGTAGTATAAACTACAATATAAACATTTTAACTTTCTTTGATGCCTGTTTTTAAATTAGACAACTAATTTGACATGGACAAAATGAAAGGAAGAAAGGAAGATTTGGTTCCCATACATCAGCAGAAATTCTGCTGGAATAAAATAGATGGAAACCCTTTAATTCAATCCATAGTATGTTTTTGCATTCTCAACACTGAAAAAATAATAATAATTAAACCTACTGTATGGTATTTTCATGGCCCACAATGATGTTTTCATATCTGACAATTTCATCAATGATTTGTCTGGACTTCTGTGTATAACCTGGAATCACATCTGTAGGAAGAATAAAATTTATGGAGGGCATGCATAAAATATTAAGGATACCAAATTAAACCACTGAAATAGTAAAACTGTTTATGGTAGACTTTGATTCTCACTTGACTGAGCTGCTGGGTGTGAGACGTGCACTTGTCGGATGTGGCGTATCAAATTGTCAGTTATTCCTGAAGAATTGGAAATGTCTCCCAACAATCGTTCAAGGTTCTGAAGATCTCGATGTACGTCCGAATGATATTTAGTTATGAAATCTACAACGCCGCATGTTGTAGGACAAAAGTTGCCCTAAAGGAAAAGAGAATTTTTTAAAAATCGTATCAACTAACAAGAGATATTTTATAGCCTGATAATAGAGCTTTTTTTCCTATATATATGAGATGATGTTGCGATAAATAAAAGTGTAAACATAAACAAGATGAAAAATAACCCCTATACTGATTGCCAGTCAAAAGAGTCATGGACTTTAGTAAGAAATCCACGTTTACAGCTAACAATCTACAGTAACAACCTGATTAGAAAGGACTGCAAAAATAACACAGATATTGACTTACGAATCGTTCATCCAAGATACAGCAGTTTTCACGCGTGGCAAAAATCTGAATAAAAGAGAGAGAAAAAAACAGCATGACATTTCAGTCATTATGATGTTTTGATGACTACGTATTTTACACTGGTCCATACCCTGCCCAGGTAAACTTACTGCAGTACAAGTTGAAAAGAAGAAAAATAGAAGAGGCAGCCACTTGTGAAATTTTGGCAGCATTGTGTCCGTAGCTTCCAGAACTGCTAAACACAGGAGAGGCAGTGCTTAACCAATGTGAGTTTGTGGACCTCAGAGAACTGAACTTGTTCTCTAAACTGTGCAGGGGCAGCTTAAAAGATCATGTGGCATTTAGTGGGTGAAAATAGGTGGGGCTGACACATAAGGAGGACAGCCTCTTCCGGCCCTAGTGGGAGTGTCTCCAGAATCTGCTGGCATCCATTCATTGCATTTTTCAACACTAGATGTTTCTGACTTACCTCTGCCAGAAAAAACTATGGAAGGATAACTTGCCCTATGAAGCAATTTCTTCCAGTAATCATTTGCAATAAAGCTTGTTTGAAGGACCTGAATGCAAAAGATAAGAATTTCAAGAGCTGCTGGCTCTCACAATTTCCCCCTTCTGATCTTAGGGGAAAAGCTAAATTTTGGTAAACATGAGTCATGTGAAAAAAAAAGTCTTCAATATTAAAAGTTTCTGAGTATAATACAAGACAGCAGTTTTGTTCCATTTTAATTAGCATTAAAGGAAAAATATAGCTCTTTTCTTTGTCTGCATGGCCTCTAATTTCTTCTAGCTCACCTGATCTTGCCCTGACCAACAGTTCAAAAATATCAGTTTTGGGTTAAGTCATAGGGCAAACAATACTTCTGCACCCTGGTGATAAAGGTAGAAGGAGAGCTCAAATCGGTAAAATTGTTTTATCACATTAAGGGCAACAGAATTATAGTGAAAGATAACCTAGGAAGTATGAGGCAGCATTAGTTTATGTAATGAAGAAGTGATTCTATTGCTTTCATTGCTTTTTATCCGACGGCTACAATCATTTAAATTACATATTATATAGGTGCTAACTCAGGTTTCCTATTGACCAGCAGATCCTAGCTTTTTAGTGAATGAAAATTCTGAAAGACATTTATAGTAAGATATCTCATATTACCAAAAAACATTCCCCCCTACCATTATTCAGAGCTACCACCAGATGTATTTTACTTATTTTTTTGTGTATTTGTACATTGGCAAATCTTCACAATGGGTTACAATATAGTAAAAACCAGGAAAAGCATATGCATCAAAACACAGTATTTAATTATAATAATTACAGCACCTAATAGTAAAAAAGGACATCTGGTTAGGAACAATCACAATAATTCCCCCTTGGGAAAGTTCAGGTTTTAAAAGCATTCAGAAAGTACCCAGCTTAATTTCTAGAAGAAAGAAGTTCCATAAGGGGCTTCCACAAAGAAGAGGGAGGTCAAACTATTTTTTAAAGCATCCGAGTTTCACTAAGAAACAATTGGTGGAAACTAATCAAGGAGAGAAGCAACCTGGAACTAAAGAGAAACTTCCTAGCAGCGAGGACAGTTAACCAGTGGAACTGCTTGCCACCAGAGGTTGTGGGTGCTTCATCACTGGATGTTTTAAAGAAAAAACTGGACAGCCACCTAACAAAAATGATATATGGTCTCCTGCTTGATCAGGGATTGGACTAGAATACTTCCAATGTTCCTTCCAGATCTATTCTGATTGATTGATTGATTGATTAAGTAAGGTGCTGCAGCAGAAAAATAACTGCTATTAACCTTAGCTTCTCTACCTCATGGGTAGAAATGACTGTAAATAACATCATAGAAATGTAAATTTTGTGTCATATGTGTCCTATGGCCGAGTGAAATGTGCAAAAATTTGATTTTTTTAAACATATATTGCCTTCAGTTAAGGCAGCATCTCATAATAATTTAGAAAGTAAAACCAAAACAGTTAAAATTTAAGAATTCATGCAGGGATTTTAGCCTCATCAAATTTTATGATCAGTTATCAATTTTTACTTTCTCAAGGTGAAGGTAAATACTGTATAATTTGTAACTTGAAATCAGAGGGTGACCTGTAATAAAAATGAAAATTATACCAGATATCAGACATTAATTTCTCTTCTTCTTATAAATCATGCATATTTATTAACCCGGTTTTCCATAATTGTATAATATCCCAACAGAAATATATTAATATTTTCCCCTGAAACTTTTCTTAAGTGACTTCTTAATCTGGGATAAATAAAGCAGCTCATGAAGGCAGGGATGGGATCCCACAGGTATAACTACCGGTTCTGTTGCTCTGCATCACGCGTGCATGCGCGAGTCGTGTGACTCGCGTGAGTGCAATTTACGACCTGCCTGGACAGCTGAGCAGCGCTGCGTGCAGGTGCGCAGTGGTTGGAAAAGCCCTTTTTNAGCTGTGCCATGCAAAGCAGCTGCGGTTGAAAAAGCAGGAAATAAAGGACAGTTAAGAGCCCGGGCAGGCAGGTAGCCCAAACAGGAGCAACACAGAACCGGTTCTGTGTCTGCTGCTCTTCAGAGCTACCAGTTCTGTAGAGCCGGACAGAACCTATAGAATCCCACCCCTGCATGAAGGTTATAGTGGCTATCATATCAATCCATAGGCAGAAATTAATTGCACTAGAATATTAATCTTATTTCAACACTGAAATCGGGAGTTTTCCAAATCACATTTGATGTAGCGGTTCAAAGGGTTGGAACAGACAACTCTGTTCCAACTCACTGATGTTTTTCTCCAGGCCATGCTGCTTTAATAAAGGTAGTCCTTGACTTGCAACAGTTCAATTTAGTGACTGTTCAAAGTCACAGCAACACTGAAAAAGTGACCCATTTTTCACACGTACAACATCCCCATGGTCACATGATTAAACTTCAGACACTTGGCATCCGACTCATATTTATGACAGTTGCAGTGTCCCAAGGTCATGTGATTACCTTTTGCACCCTTCTGACAAGCGAAGTCATTGGGAAAGCCAGACTGACTTAACAACCGGGTTACTACCTTAACAACTTGCAGTGCTTCACTCAACAACTGGGCCAAGAAAGGTCATAAAATGGGGCAAAATTCACTTAATAACTGTCTCACTTAGCAACAGAAATTTTGGATAAATGTGTATAGAATCGTATTGGAATACAAAATAAACAGCACTTTTTTCATTATTGTGTAGATATGGATCGTTAAATTTATCCCAGAAAATGAGCAGGATTATGTATTTATTTACATTATTTATAATGTGCCCAGAAAATTATCACGGGACTTTTGCAGTTGACAGTACAACAAATTTTATATAAATATAAAGAAATGAACAAAGAAATAGTGTCTGACCGATTACTAGCTAAAAGAATAAAAACACTATAAAACGATTACTTTTCAATGTTTAACCCAAGAAAAGAATGCATCATAATATATCAGAAAGCTAAAGGAGATAAGATATTCTTCTCCATTTAGTTTTGCTCTTGCAAATGTGTCTTTAGAAATGTTTTTCCAGAAACAAAGCAATAATAAAATAATGTGCAATGCATTTTTAGAGGCCAAAATGAATCCTAGTTTATCCCAATTGAGCAATTCTGACCTTTTTTGTAGCTTGCTTACTGATTTCTCAAGAACTTCTAAATGATTATACATGTGGAGATACAAAGAAGATTAGGTCTAGATTACCGTGTCCCTTTCAAACTGATAAGAAAGGTGAAATTGGTATGAGATGTGTTCAAACTTTCTAAATTATATTTGTTATGCAAATAATAGTTTGATTCAATTCCTGTGACACAAAATGTTCCCAATGAGGTGAACATTTTAGGTTAAGGAAAACAATGAGATGTTAGCTGTCTGTTTGTCACATATTTTCAAAGAAACTTGGGAAATAGTTCAGGATATTTGTAGAACATTTAAGTACAACATTACTATCAATTTTATAGTCCACACCCATTACGGGATTTAGATTTAGAATGGAATCCAAGGCTAATTTTGTTACCAAGACACGATGTCCTGAGGATGTGTACACATGCTAAGAATGGCAAGCATTTATTTTGCAAGTTTAATATATTATTATATATGCAAAAAAGTGAAGTCACAGCTGCCAATTCCTTAGCTGGTATAGGCCACCAGAAACATCCAGTTCTTGTCAAGTCAAGTAGTCCTTGACTTACATTCATTTAATGACTATTCAAAGTTACAACTGCATTGAAAAATTGATTTATGACTTGCTCTCACTCTTATGACCTTTGCAGCATCCCCAAGGTCATGTGATATTATATTATTTAAATTGTTATATTTTTCAAGCATGAAGGATAGAAATTTGAGAGGGAGAATCTGAACTCTCTCTCTGCATTGTTTCAAAGCTAAAGAAACTTGTTTTTTGAAAAAATGTTATATTATTTTGCAGGATATTTTTTTAAATTTCATATATAAATCCCATCTCTTTGCCTGGGTACTGTAGTAAGATCATCTTTGATAGCTCTTTTGTTTCTGCTGAAATCAGTGCCAACTAGAAAATACATCAAATGGAAAATAGTTTATGAAAAGGTTTATGTAAAGTTTTTTTAAGGAGAGTCTTTAAAAAAAATTTTTTTTTACTTAGGTTTCTCCTGCCTTTATTATTTTATAAATAATTAAATGCAGTGAACACCTAATACTCCTTCATCTTCCTATCCTCCCCCCCAAATTTTTGTATCTTCAATACCATGCTTTACACTTCACTAAATCATGGTTGATTTAATCATGGTTTAGTGAACAAATAATTCCTGCTTTTTATAATGTACTAAACAGGTTACAATTTACTAATTACTGAGGCTGACTCCATGCATCACAACATGCAAGCCACATATGATATGTGAATCTATCTATTTGGGACAAAAGATTGTCTCAATTTTAAAAGCATCTTTGATTCAATAATGTATTATTTAAGCTGTTCTGCCACCATTATTGGTTTTTGCTTCATTTTATTTTTTCAGTTGTTGCCATTTTATAGGTCAGGCTTGACATTATGAATAAAAAGATCTATTCCGGTTATAGTGAAAACATGAGGGTGTAAAGGGCAGAAGAAATGACAAATACCTGAAGGAGAGAGATAATCAGGTTTTTTTGGGGGGGGGGGACCACATCTACATGAGATGGGTAATCTGCAGGCCATTTTTGCAGTTCCTATAATTTTATACTTTGAAATTAAGTTGAGACCAATGAGATTTATTTCCTGGTGAATTTGTATCACATTGCAGTTGGACAGTTATTGGAGGGACTTTGGTATATTTATAAAAGTTTTTTTTTAATAAAAAAACTTATTTATTTCAAACAGATTGCAGTGTATACTTTACCTTGAGCAGAAGAACAGTGAACTCCATTGATTAACAAAGAGCAGGCTTGCCAATGTGCAAGGGGAAAGTAAATAATCAGCTCAAATATTTGTAGAATGCATTGCAATTACAGGAAGATAGGATCGAACAAACTGAATAGTTTGTGGGTGATTATTGATGCAGTAGTGGCAAACAGGGACAGTTCACAGGAACAGTAAATGAACATTTCTTGGATATGAAATGGGGATAATAAAAAACCGTCTGTTAAGCTAGGACACTAGGAACCAAAAATAGAGATGAAAAGAATTGCCAAAACGGATCATTTCCAAATGAACCCAGAGATAATGTGTTACTTAATATCTGTGGCAAAGTAAGAAGACACAGGATTAAGAATGAATGAACAAAAGACAGTGGACTTAGTGACTAGCAGCAAAGAAGTAGACTTGATTTGCTAATAGAGAAAATGAATGAGGATCAAATGACAAAATACATATATGAGGAACTGTGAATGAACTGAGAAAAAGAGAAATATCAAGTGATAGGACACAGGTGAGAACTTCAGAAAGATGAGAAGTTAAAGCAACAAAAACATGGTGGAAGCAGTGATTGTAAGGACAGAAAAGTAGGATACTGTTGGACTAAAGTTATTTTAACTCTTTATTGTGCATCTTTAACTCCTTACTTGCTTCTTTTCTGGACTCTGCAAGCAATGTTTATCTTGAAAGAGAAAAGCATGAGGGCTAAGCATGTGTATTACAAGTGCAACAGAGCCCCCTGCTGGCCAGATTATCTACAAGAAATGGAAACACAGTAGATGCAAGTCTATTTATAAAATGTTTGGCAAACAAAGCATTTCCTCTGAATTTGCTAATCATTTTATTTTTAGTTTCAATAACCAAAAACTAAGTGCAGGCGCAATGAAGCAGCTAAGTAATTTTAGGCATTGGATAGAATTACTTTACAAGCCAGAAAGAATGTTGATATCAGTCTGAGTGGTCAATGACATATTTGTGTATAGTATTTGGGTCTGTTATTGCCCACAGTACCAACTCTTTGATAGTAATTTGGGATCATCTTGAAAATGGACCTTGTTTACTTCCATACAAGTAAAAACAAAATAAAACTATTGCTTTGGTGAATGGCCTTGAACTTTGTTTTTTTATTTCTTTAATCTTCATCACATATAGCATCACAATCAAGAAAAAATTGTTCTAATTTTTTAACCTTTTAAAAGAGAAAGTTACATTTTATTTTATTTATAAAATAAATAAAATTTATTTTTATTTACCACAGATGATAAACACACTGAAGGATTTAATTACTAGGGTGATGGACATACATCTTGGAAGATCTGAACAACCATGTTGGGGACAAATCTTCCTGGGAAAAATCTATCTATATGGTCACTAATAGGCACTGTTGGCTTAATGGCATATCATCGATTAAAGGGAGGAAAGGCAGTAATTTATATCTGCATTCAACTTCTATTTTGCTGTGTTTTAGGTAAGCCCTACCGGTAACTTACATGAACTGTAGTTGCACAGTGGTTAGAATTTTAGGCTTTATTACTTTTTAATTTAATTGATATTATTTACTTAATTACATTAACTAATTAACTGATATTAGCACATTGTCATAGCAGCCATGTTTCCTTTTGAAGTCCAAGAAATGACTGTTTTCTTTTTAGCCATTTTTTACATGCAAAAACTAGCTTACTCATAAGAGATGAAACATCTGTCTTTTCTCACATGTAATCAATGTTTTTAGTTGTTCCTTTCTGAGGCATCACATATACCAAATGTATGTGATATGTTCCTGTACTCTGTAGAAAGACTAGCCCCTTTAATGTTGAGGGAAGGTGGAAAAAGCCATTTTCAAAGGTCGTTACCAGTGGTGGGATTCAAAAGTTTCCACCACCAGTTCTGTGGGTGTGGCCTGGTGGGCGTGGCTGCAGGGGGGTCGCACGACTCATGCGCATGCATTAAAACAGTAAAAACTAAGCTACTGCACCTCTCAGCTGTTTAGCACAGCAATCTGCACTGCCACACCAAACAGCTGAGAGGTTAAAAAGGACCCAGGAACAGGGGTGGGTGAGTGGGCCCAACTGCAGAGCGTCGGAGAGACTTGGAGAGAGCTGGTTCTCTGCCAGCTGATCTTCGGTGCTACAGGTACATCAAAACTGGGCCGAACCGGTAGAATACCACCACTGGTATTCACCAATAAAGAAGAATATGTGTGGCTCATGGTTGCAATGAGGGGTCCTTGGTGCTTTTCTGAGCTTGGTTGGTTGCTTGAAGCACTGACATTTACCTAGTAAATAATGGGTAATGAAACATCTGCCAAGTTCAGAGAGCACCAAGGATCCTTCCAGGTTAATATTTTCTCTTCAAAATTCTGGGCATAGGATCCATGCAAACTTGGTGCCTGAGTTTCTGGGCAACGCTTTCAGTATCTGGTTTCAACTTCTCGTCTGTTGGACAAACAGGGGCTGTTTCCGAAGTTCTGTGCCAAAAAAACCAATGATCCAGTGGGAGAGGATTTTGGTGTTGCGAATGATAGCAGACGCAGGTGGGTGTTTTCCACAAAACTCCTTACAGAGAACTGCGATCAGGCCATGCCTATTGAGGAGATATTCGTGCTCTTGGGACTTCAGGCTGTCACCAACCCCCGGCGGTGAGCGAGAAAAAGCTGTAGCTGCAGCCATCCTTGGAGCATCCATCCGGGCATCCCTCAGGTTCCTATAATGAAAAGAACTATAAATTGGCTTTCCAATACATGCCTACGCGCTTGCGCCTTGAGACCTTTTGTTTACGTCCCCTCGACGAGACACCTTCCAACTTATAACCATCTGCAGTTATGCAGTTATCAATTTGCCCAACTTCACAGTTCTTCAAGGGGAACCTCTACTGTTTTAATGTGCATTTCCACTACTGGCAAATCTCCTATAGGTCCCTTCTCCCAAAGCTTCCATTTACTTCATTATGCCACTCTTAAAAGGAGTTGCACCCTCAGCTGAGAGACAGAACTGGAGTCTTGAACTTTGAAGAAGTCAAAACTCAAATCTTCCCATAGCCCAGAATTTTCAATCTAACTTTTTTCACATACATTATCTGAAAATAATTCAGAGTAACTGCCAACTTTAATTTTTTGGAGTAGTTTGGGGGAGTTGTTGAAGGATTAATCATTTGCCTTATACTATAATTCTTTAGCTCCGAAAGAGTAAATGTTCACCTTCAATAAGATGATTTTAGAAGTGTGTAAATAATTTGAACCCAGAAGAGAGGGTGTCTAAGAAGGGATACCATGAGTAAACAAGAAGCAAGACTGAAAACTCTCTCTTTATCCTTATTTTACAACATTCTGGTGAATTTAGGAAACAGAATAGGAGAGGGAAATATTGGTGGAAAGGGATGTACAATATGAGCAAGTCAAATGAGATGCACGATATAATTTTGTAATCAAGAATGAAGGCAAAGTTCATAAGAATAATTTCTCAGGTTAGCATGGACAAAATCTAACTGAAAATCTATTTTCATGGCCAAAACTCTTTAACCCTAACTAACAACACTAGACTCAATAACTGCCTCGACCTTATTTTCTGCAACAGCTCAAACTCAATATATGGCTTACAAATAAAAGAGCCCTTTTCAAACAATGACCACAGTATGATCAACTTTTGTCTCAATTTACGCCCTCACAAAGAAGATCATAATGATGGATCCCCAAAATACAACTTCAAAAAAGCCATCTATGGTCTCATAGATGCTGACCTATCATCTCTTGATTGGCACATTCTGTTCTCTAGCTCTAATATTACAGAAGACCATTATAATGCATTCTTGTTTGAACTTGAAGAGTCATTAAATTATATGTACCATTAGTAACCCCCAAAAA
>AZIM01001157.1:82559-93394 GCA_000516915.1 Ophiophagus hannah
AGTGATAGTCATAGGTTACTAATAAGCAATCAAACCATACTAGGAAACAAATAAAACAATATAAATTATAAAGATACAAGCAACACGGTTATAGTCATAACTGGGAAGAGATAGGTACTAGGAAGTGTCATTATAATCTAGTCATAGAGGAATAATAGTAATACAGTCTCAGTAAATAAGTTGACAGTGTTGGGGGAATTAGTTGTTTAGCAGAGTGATGGCATTCAGGGAAAAACTGTCCTTGTGTCTAGTNGTTCTGGTGTGCAGTGCCCTATAGCGTTGTTTTAAGGGTAGGAGTTGAAACACTTTATGTCCAGGATGTGAGGGGTCCGTAGATATTTTCACAGCCCTCTTTTTAACTTGTGAAGTATTACAGGTCCTCAATGGAAGGCAGGTTGGTAGCAATTGTTTTTTCTGCNNTTCTAATTATCCGTTGAAGTCTGTGTCTGTCTTATTTGGTTGCAGAGCCAAACCAGACCGTTACATTGATGCAAATGAGAGATTCAGTAATTCCTCTGTAGAATTGAATCAGCAGCTCTTTGGGCAGTTTGAACTTTCTGAATTGGTGCAGAAAGAACATTCTTTGTTGTGCTTTTTTGATGACGTTTTTGATATTCCCTAGCCATCCAGGTTGATAGGTGAATGGGGCAGTGAAATGGCATGGGACCAAATGTGCAGATGGAGAACATCAACTGAACTATTTCCTGACAGCTGTGAAGATGTCTATACTCTATAATCTGTACTCTTAGAACCATGGCCTTTCTCAGTGAAATCAACGTTCTGTGCACAGAGCTCATCTTGTTCATTTTGTTTAAAAAAAGATTTTATGTTAAGGCTGCTGAATTTGAAAGACCTCTATTGAAAGAGGTCTTGTGGTCTTTCATAAAAGCAGTAAGTGCTTATTAATAACAAGTGTGTTGGTTGATAACTGCAATTAAGTGAAATTAATACAGAGCCCATGTTAGGTCAGATTTACATTTCAGAAAGCATCAGTCAGGCATTTCATGGACTACCTATGGAAGTCAGATGTTATGTCAATCCAGCAGCACAAATCACTGTGACTATGAAGCGTAGTGCTCAGCACCCAGTACCCATATGAAGTGCGTGTCTATACTGCAAATAAAAGACTTTAATAAGAATCAGGCAGACAGGCCTATGACTGTACTGGCTGCTGATATACCAGAAAATGTTAACATAGCAAGTTTTGTATAGGCAGAAAACATCTCATTGGCCTAACATTTACCATTTAAAGATTCAAGGATCAAGAAGTAGAGATGACTGCTGTGTGAAATGTATTTGATATTATAGGTTTGGGGCTATCAAATTAGGAATAATGGAAGAATAAAAATTTTCCAGACAGGATTCTTTATAGTTCCGGCTTCTAACAAGTATGACCATGTGTAAAACTGTAGTGGTACCAGAAAATAATAATCCATTATGTTCTTGATTTTGAAATGCATTACGTCTAACATATGCAGAAAATCTTTTTATAACTTATCCTTAAGCAGTTCAACTAGATTTTTTTGTTTGTTTTAAAACACATTTTTATCATCTTATTTAAGACAAAAGCTCATTCTGTGACAAAGACACTTGAAAACTACCACTACCCAGGGTCTATTTAAATTTGTCCTTTATTAAGACAGTTGTGATTAATCACATGAAGCAGCTCAATTCTGCTACCTCCAGACTTATTCTTCAGCGCAGCCAAACTGTTTAGTTTAAAGATCTTATCCATCTCGGTGCAGAGTCCCACTGAACAAAAATGGACAGAGGCATTCTGAAACATCTTTCTTACTCAGGCATTTTTGGCTCCAGAAAGTTTCAAAGATGATTGAGAACTACCGGCATTGGAACATAACTCCTTGGCAAGTAACTCAGAAAAACAAGGGAGTGTTTAAGAAGACATCTGAGATGTTTAGGTGTCCAAGACAGATGAGGAAAAGCAACAAATAAAATTAGTAGTGTTCAGGTATAATCCCCTCTTGCTTGTTTTTACTGGAAAACTGTGTCTTGCATGTCAGAACTATACTATATGGAAGAAGGTAAAATGTTTTCCCACTAGTTTCTGAGAACGGATGGAGGGTTGTTGGGTTTTTTTGCTTTTTTTTTTTTTAAGAAATGAGATCTATGTCCTTTTATTAGTTTGAACAGACTTGGAACTTCATATAGACTAAATAAAGCCTCACTTATATCAGAAGAACAAGAAGATGAAATGAGCTTCAGATACTATGAATGATATTAGAAAAAATACCTAAATAAAAAACATTATTATTATTATTATTATTATTATTATTATATTATTATATATTATAATAATAGTATGGTGGATATCTATACAATATACTGTATTATTGTTAGCAGCATTTAAATTTGGGTGAAATGGTTTATGTGTATATTGCAGGTTAATCTATATAGCTATGACTGCTTGAATACAAAATAGCTATTGTGTAAAAGCAATCATCAATAAATCTGAACCTAAAATATATCAAAAAAGTCAATTAGATAAAATAGCACAGTAAAGTCCCACATCTCATTGTTGGTGTTGTTTTTCAGCATGACTGCATTTTGAAAATGTCTGTTATTTCAATCCATTGCAACAAGAAGCAATTTTGAATTAGACCAAAGCATAGTCTTTGGGCTAAAGAACTAATTGTCTTTATGATGTTTCCGGATCGCTCTCATTTAATAATTTAAGATGTGCTGATAAAAAATGCTGATCAAATTGAGCTAAATTAGTGTACAATACATTTGTGATGCTCAATTTAGCTTTATCATGAAAAATCCATTTAAAAATCCATAATAGATATTGCCTCTGGGATTTGGAAGAATATTTAAAAAAGGATTCAGGTTTTGGATTGCTAATTAAAAATCAGTAATACTGAAAACTTTAATGATTTTCTCTCTTTTTGGCATGCCAGTGTATATAGTGATGCTCATAATGCCTTTTTTAAAAAAAGAATAAACTATTACATAAATATGTTTAATATTTAATAGGAGACTATGCTGAAAATATATAGCATATAATATATATTGGATACATTTACCATGAGTTGTAATACCATATGAATGTATGTAAGATATGAAATAGATAGAATATAGGATATTTCTGAATTATTCTTCAGAATTAGAAAAAAAATCGACCCTAAGCCCTGCAAGCCTTTGTGCCAAGCACTCTCTACCAATACAACTTAATACTCAAAACAGCAGCAGCAGCAACAAGAACAATAATAAAATTAATGATTGGATAGGGAAAACCTTTACTTTTATCTTTAAAAGTCAATGGAATTTCAGAGAGGTTGGACTTACAACACTTGTGGGCACCCAACGACTCTAAACTTATAATGCATTTAACTCCATCCCCCCCAGCTCTGCCTCCTGCTCTCCTGTGTGAGCTACTTGTACTTGCAAATAATAACATTAATCCACATGATAATATCCTTTCCCTCTTTTTTTGTTGAATCAAATATTCTGGAAATATTTGTTTTGATTAAATTTGTTAGCTTCAAGCATACAGAGAATTTTTACATTAATGCCTGTTTTAATTAAAGAGAGGATTTGTGGTCATAAGATACTTGTGTCTTTATTGTGACTTAAATGAAAATACTCAAACAAAACTATTGAACAATTGCCTGGAACAGAAAAAGAAAATCTTAGCACAGTGATATCAATTTGCAATTACAAGAAGTGCTATTTAATGAAATGTAACATTGAACCTTGGAAGATCAAGGAGACAATGCAACTTTTATCAATCTAAGAAGAGCAGAAATAATACACTTTAGGGAGACAAAGGGCAAAGCTGCCAAGGAGACCTTGCTAAATGCTATGATTCAAACTACTGCAATAGTGCAAGAGAGGCATAATGGAATTGAAAATAGGAATTGAAGGAGAAGAAATCATTGATGTGCATTTAGAGGGAATGAGACAGGAAAGCAGAAGCACCAAAACAAATAAAAGAAAATCAACATTATCAGTGGGTGTTTGGAAATAGAGAAAAGAAAAGAGCAGGACAAGATGATAATAGTGACCCATTACCTGCATTGGTTTTGTTTTTGTGACAAATATTTAACAGGACCAACCAAAATGGGGGGGAAAGGGAAGGAAGATAAATTAAAATCTACAAAGTATTCCCATGAGACTGATAAAAGCAATGGTGAATGACAGACAATGACTGATGAATGTAAATGGCATAATTAAAATAGCACTTGTAGTACTTGGAATGAGAATATGTGTATGACATTCAGAAAAGAAAGCAGGGTAAAATGTTAATTTGGGGGGTAATATTATGTAACAATAAACATGGCAAACATAGTAAACATGAGCCTTTGTAATACCATACTGTCTAAAAACTAAGAGATACGGTCTCAAGGGAGGAAAAATATAAATCCGCTCACTTATTAAAATTTTACTTGGCAAAGATGAATTCTCCACTTGTCAGAAAATTTTGTTTCCCTACAAATGTACTTCTATTGTTTGTCCTTATTCTCAGGTAGACTGTCTGACGGGTCTTAGAACAATCCAGATTAGTTTTATGGCAACCTGTTTCCTTAAAGGCAGTTGACTATTAAATATTGGCATCTATTTTTAATTTAAATCTTAGGGGGTGTAATAATCTTTATTGGCATCCAGGTTCTTAGGGGGTGTAATAATCTTTATTGGCATCCATTCCCTGTCTTACAGGACAATGAGATACAATCAGGTCTTGTGTAGGATCTTTGTGACATCTTCTATCATGGACAAAAAGAAAATACACCACTATTTTTAATAATTGTGTTGCATTCTTTGCAATATCCAAGCAGATTCTGTTCCATTAGAAATGACTTTTGAGAAACGAATAGTAAGCAATATGTAATCATTCAAATATTGTTGGAATGTGGTTCGCAACAGGCCCGACCATTGGACTTTTGGAGTTCAGTAACATCTGAAAAACCAATTTTTGCATCCATAATATAAATAAGCTGCACAAGATTTTAAAAGAAAATGGAATTTATTTATCTGTAAAAAACATCTTATCATGAATACATTTTTTTTAGTGAGGAAAGCTAAAATAAATTACTAATTTAGTAATTCCATGTCATTTGTCATAAAAAGACATCCCTTATCCTAAAGCAATTACCCCTAAACTGAGTATTGATTATATAGGTCAAGAGAAATAATTAAACTATTAGATACCTGATGGGCTGCCTCTTCAGAACATTTAAACATCTATTCAGGTGATGCAGTATTCCAGTTTCACATTTGTGGCTGAAATTACTTTCACAATAATAGTAGTTATACCTTTCACTAACAGTATCTCTACCTAATTTTGGACTTTCTGAAACACCAAACCATCATTCCAGTGATGTACACTATGATATTTCTCTAGTATATTATGATATTTTTCCATCAATAATGGGGATACAGTTTGCCTATATACGATAGACTGATCCCAACTTTTTTTTCCTTTTTAGAAATAAATGAGTTAAGTGATTAATAACTACTATGAAAAGAGTATGTTCATCTTTTCCCACACCGGATGCATCTTTCCTACACATTATTCTCTGGAAACTGTTGCTTTGTCACCTTGAAAAATTCAGACTATTATGTTTGTTCATGAAATAAATGCATACTAACTTCAAGGGCAGCACCATAAGTACAGCAAATAAATAAACATGTCTTGGAAGAGATTAACTTGCAATTAGATTAAGAAACATTATTCTTAATGTAGCCATGTAATCCCAAGGCCTATAAAAATCAAGGTTTTACATGGTTTTGGTGCGATACTATCCTAATCCTAGTAGGATTATAAACAAGGATTAACCATCTTTTATGATATGATACCTCAAAGTTATACTTTGTTACTGAGCTATTAGCAATTAAATGAGATTTTGCTTTAATATCTTGAAACCTATTTATTTTGCTTATAGAACACTGGGTTAAAAGATACACTGGTAGAAATACTGGGTTGAATCGAGATTTAATCACAGTCTCACTTAAATCCATTGAGAAAAAATGATTAAATTAGTTATGGGATATACATATTGTTGGACATTTAGTCACATAAGCATATACAGTATTGGAGTTTAGAAAGGACAACAACAATAAAAAATATGCTGTAAGTTTATTGTTCTTATTTACACTCTTTGTCTTGTCATTTGCTTAAGAAAAAAGTAAGTGAACACATAGCTTCAAAACACAATGAGCAGGACAGGGAAGGAAATTAACTTTCCAATGGACTGCAAATTCATAAGGGGGATTTTTTTTAAAAAAAGAAAAGATGAGAACAAACTACCAAAATATTAAGGTCATTTCTCATTTGCCATGTCAGATAGTTTCATATAGCAGAATATGCATGTTGAAAGAAATAAAGAGCAATTCTATGTATTATCTTTACTATGAAATTACATTTAGATAGAAAAGATAACAGCCTGGTCTAAGTATATGCTAAATGAGAGAAAGCATGGATAGTGGTTGAAAAGATACAGACAATCAATGTATACAGAAGTGTTTTTTCCAATACCCTACCTCAAATTTACAACAGGAATTTCAAATTCAAGTTGTAAAAATTGTTCCCATGCATTTTTTTCTCTATTGAATTGACACAACAGAAAAAAAATGTTTCCTTGCACTATTAAAGTAGCATATTAAGTAGCATATGAAAAATATTTTGAATACACAGGATAACATTTTAAATGCAGGTAATTGTCACTTAGCGATCCTAATTGGTACCAGAATTTCTGTTGCTAAATGAAGTGGTCATGAGGTGTTAATGATACATCACATGACCACAAATAGTTCTGAGAGCTCCAGTTGCATCTTTAGATAAGGGCCAAGATGTTCTTCATGAGCACCTCACACTTACCCTGCCTTGCCATGGTCGCTTCCACTTAAGCTCTCCCCATCCACCTATTTTCCTCTATCCGGCCTTCCTGCATTCTGCTGCCATCACTGCCTACCTCTGCCATCCCAGTTTACCTTCACTCTCACAAGGGCCTCTTGAAGGGCCTGAGGAAGGCGAGCAGCTGCCTTGAAAGGGTACTCCTTGTCAGCAGGAGGAAGTAGGTAGCAAAGGCCAGCTGGTGGCTGAGAGTCAGCAAGAGTAGTTGGAAGCAGAGTGCAATGTGGCCATGGGGCCAGAGATGGCAGGGGAAATAGGCAACTGTTGTGAAGGCCTCATAAAGGCCTCACAGAGGGTCAGCAGCTGCCTTGTCTAGGTGTGTGCCTCATCAGCAGTGGGAGGGAAAGGACAGCAAATTCTGCTGGGGAGGGAGGAGCAGAAGGAATAGGCACCGGGGTCAGAGTGCTAGGCAGTGAAAAGGGTAGAGATGGAGAAGACATAGGCAGGTGAGAGAGTTGAAGTGCACACTGCAGTCATAAATACACTTGGGCTGCTAAGCACCCAAGTTTTGATCATGTGACCATGGAAGCACAGCAGCAGCCATACCTCTGAGGATCTAGTCATAACTACGATTTGTTCAGCATTGTTGTGACTTTGAATGGTTGCTGAACAAAAGGTGATTAAGCAAGGACTACTTTATAATTCTGTAAACCCCTAGAACTTCAATTTAAACAAACGAATAATACACATCTTCGTTGAAATTAGAAGCTCCTTTCTAGCATGATATATGAATTGGTGCTAGATAGCCTCGAGTTAGGATTTTTCAATCTGTACAGTAATATATATGGCAAATTATTTGCATCACATGAGATTTGTTCTTAGCTAAAAGGCTGAGAAAGGTTCTATTATTTGAAATTTTATTGTATCTGGGCTTATGATTGAAATAAACAATTCCATTTGATTTGCCTCACGTAACTTCCCTTTGCAAAAGCTTTAGTCTTTTACAGGTCTGTCAATCTCCGCTGACAACTTAAGCAGTTTTTTGAATTTGCTGAAATTCAAAGTGGTTTCAGTTGTATTTCTGAAATCCCTTCTCTGTGCAGGATAGTCAGTGGGAAATTTCATTTAGTTTTACTGCTACGGTGATGATAATTAGCTGTTTAGGCTTTTATACATTTAAGGTGATACTGCTTGAAAGTTCAAGCAAAGCATCTAAAATATCACTGAGCATTACAAAAGAGACTTAATAGTGTAGAAGAGGATTTATTTCACCTTTATTTATTTCATCTTTAAGCATCTTTAATAAAACATGCCAGTATGTTTTGGTACTTAAACATAAAGAGCATTGAAAGTGCTTGGAGTAAGAATTTAGAAAAATTAATATGAATTGAGAATGTTGTTTAGTACTCTACTGGGGTTTCAAATTTGATATAAATGCAATTATGTACACATTTAACACAGTCATCCATGTTATGGAAACACCTACATTCAATACAACAAATTGTTTTGTATATAGCACCTATTCTTCAAAGAAAAAAAGCCAGAAAGATAGAGAAACTGGGAAAGAGAATTGTATATTATAAAGCTCATTGGCAGTAGGACATACCTTTCCATTCTAATCGTGGCTAAGCCACATATGGATGTTGATTCTATATCTCCTAATGATTTTTTGATCCAGTTAATGTGAATGTCTGCTGCCAGAATATTTGACAGGGAGATCTGATCTGAGTTAAATGCATTGAGAGACGAGAGACAATGTGCTGGTTTGCTTGACACATTCAGATCTGCGAAAAGGCAAGTAGAAAGCAATAAATGTAAGCCCAAAAAATCCAAAGGGAACTCACATTTTTGAAAATGAAGATCTACTGACTTAAAACCCACTAGTGAAATTTTGTTGCCTCTGCATGAGAAGTAACTCTTAGAAAACTAAATATTCTTTTAACTGTCCTGAAACAGCTGTTTTAAAATAAAATTAGAATTGTCAAATCACATGTAAATACTAAAAGGATTTCTTGACATCTGGAATATTTGACAGTTTATGAGGTAAATCAGTGCAGCTTGTAGGTTTCCCACAGTTCTAATTACAATGCCTGAAACTTTTTTGTCAAGTGACTTCTTCTGGTGAAGTTTAACTTGCTAGATATTCCTATTGGAAATAAAATAAAATAAAATGCCTGATCTTAGTTTTATACAGTACAAAATGTTAAACAGTTTTAATTCAAATATCTTGTGAGGGCAAAATAAAATTATTTGGCACATAAATATTTTTCTGCTCTAGCTCCAGTTTGAATGGAGATAGAGCAGAAAAATATTCTGACAAGCTCATTCATGCTTGGATGAGAACAACTGGGAAATAAACATTTTCCTGATTCAGTTCCAATGAAACAGCAATTCAAAATGATACAACTATAACGTTCTGCTCTATTGCCTGGAATTTTATTTTTTTTAAATGTATCAACAAGGTATTTTGAGACTTAACTGGCATTACTTAACTCCCGTATCTTTGAGCCAATTGTAACATTGTGAGACTCACTTTCCTTATCTGAAAATTAGTGCTAATACAGAAACTAGAAAACATTTTCCTATTTCTTTTACGTTTTACGAAGATTGCATGCTCATAATAAATAAACAATTAACAGATTGGAAATAATAAACAAACACTTTTATATGATTTTATTTTTAATATTTTGGGGTACCAGGTTCTTTGCTTGTGAAGGTTGAACACAGTCATACTATTATTATTGTTTAATTAAACATTGGTTTTGGACATTTAAACAATAAATCATATATACATAACCATAACCATAACGTCCAGCAATTTTATATATTGTTGCTAGCAAGGTTCAGGTTTCTGACGTTTTTAATGTTAGAAGCATTTACTATTTTAAACCTTTTCCTATCAGTTTAGATTAATTTTAATATTAAAAACCACAATGTATTGCATTAAATAGAAATTCAAAGTACCATTTTAGCAGATAGTGGGAAATAAGATTTCTAAAAAACAAAACAAAGCTAGCTAACAAACATGTCAAGAAGACAAAATGCCTAAATTATTTTATTTCTAAGCTCCTAACATCAGTGGTTTGACCTGAGCCCAACATCTGGCTTCCCAGGTCTCGCTTTCTGATTTACCTGCTGATTTTGATTGGTATTAGTGTGGCCTCCTCATTTCCAGCTTTAAATCCACTCCAGATGTTGCCCAACACAATTTTGTAATCTCAATAGCTGAGGCCCACTTAAACTAATTTTACATTTGGGACTGAAGTGGAATTAAGATTAAGTTTATCTATTGTGGGCATAAAGTGGAGGAATGGAATGTATGTGTTGAATATAAAACAAAAGGCAGGCATCTTATCCTGACCATAATTGAACAGCTGGAGAAGTGTCCCCTGATAGTATAATTAAAGATTAAATAAAAAGTGGCAACAAAATAAATATAAATCAGTGTTGATATAATGCTCAAAGAAACCTGTTGCTGAATTAATAGCTTTCTCTTGCTCTCCTCCCAAATGTTCATTTAATTATTTTTACAAACTTGCTCTTTTACTCTCCTTGTGAGTAGTAGTGGTTTTCAACAAAAAGGAACATTAATTTCTACCAGTACAACCAGAACAACTAGACACAAGGAGAGTTTTTCCTCGAATGCCATCACCTCTGCTAAACAAATAATTCCCTCAACACTATCAAACCATTTNTTGTCGCTTGTATCCTTACGATTTATACTGACTGTTTCATAGTATGATTTGATTGCTTATTATACCCTATGACTATTATTAAGTGTTGTACCTTACGATTATTGACGAATGTATCTTTTCTTTTATGTACACTGAGAGCATTTGCACCAAGATGAATTCCTTGTGTGTCCAATCATACTTGGCCAATAAAGAATTCTATTCATCCGTGGTTTCGGGGTGAGGTATCATCAGTACGCTGATGATACCCAGCTGTTTATCTCCACCCTGGACCATATCAGTGATGCACTCTCTGTGATGTCCCGCTGTCTGGATGTGGTACGGATCTG
>AZIM01001157.1:265101-275580 GCA_000516915.1 Ophiophagus hannah
TATAAATGTGAATTTAAAAAAAAAATTCCCTGTTTCTCTGTCTATTTTCTTATTTTGCTCTCTTTATCTGCTACATAGAACACCATATCAGATTAGAGGCAAGGGAATGAGGCTGACTCTCAAAAAAGACAATGTTTGATAACATGTAATTCCTAGCTGAAAACTTTTTTTAAAAGGTTTGATGAATTGATAAAGGCTGTGGAAAATATTCAGAGGCAAGTAACTGTATAATTAAACCCACAAAAGGAATGTGATTCGATGGACCTTACCGACTTAAAACTGAGTCAATTCCATATGCCTCCCTGAACTTTAAGCCTGCATTCTTATATAATAGCAGAAATCTGACTTAGTGGATAAGTGATAAATTGGCCTTCTTTAGGTAGATTTAAGGAGATTGGAGAATGGATTTATCACATTTAACTGGGAAACAATTTGATCTGGATTTTTTTAAAGTCTTGTTTGTTTTGTGTTTTTTCTTTGTTTCTTTAAAAAATATGTTTTGGTGATTTGTATTTTAACTTTTTTAAATAAAATAAAAGATAGATTTAAAAAAAGTAAAGGGAGAGATTGTATAGAAGCACCACATTTCTATATTTACTAAGAAAAATGTTGATATGTCTCTTAAGCCATTACCTTACCACCTCAATCTTTTGGGAATAGAAATGTTTGTTTTGCTTGCTAGTCACTGTTATATAAATAAGAATTTTTTAAAAGCTATTTTTATTCTGAGAAATTCTTTTAAAAAATGTAAAGGTAATAATGCAAGATATTTTAATTTTTTAATGTAATTTTGTTCATCATTGATAAAAGCCACTATTTCAAAACCTTTAATGCCAAGAATATAAAAGAAGAGGAATTCTAGCATTTAATCTTCATCTTTTCTTTTTTAAGAATGGCTATTGATAGACAGGAAGTTTCAAATGGAGAAAGTATGAAAAATGTCATTACCTGTTCTATGAACATGACAACCAATTCGGTTTAGTAATTATCAGGAGCCTGTGAGTTCTAGTCCTGCACTAGGTACAAGGCCTGCTGGATGACTTTAGGCTAGTCACTCTCAGTCCTAGGAAGCAGGCAGTCACAAACCACTTAGGAAAATATCTTACCCAGGGACTAGTTCAGGAAATCACCAGCAGTCAAAAACTTATCTGAAGGCACAAAACAAAACAAACAAACTAGGCATCAGTACCTAGTAACAGTAACAGGCTCCCATTTTCTGATTTAACTCTGGAACATCTAGAATGGCCCAGAAACTTTCCTCCTAGTGTATTCACATAAGTGCAGGGTCCACTTTTCGGATCATTGAACGCCACTTTGCATGGTCAGCTACATCTCCAGGGCGCAGGCCCGTGGCTTGCATAACTTGGTTGATGGTGTCTTGCCACCTCTGATTTGGGTGCCTGCAAGGTCGTTGGCCATTGGTAGGCAGTCTTGGCAGCAGTGGAAGGTGCTGCTTTCAGGACATGTCTGTCTATGAGAGGAGAAATACATGTGTGATGACCCAGAGTATAACACAAATGTAATAAAATCCAAAATGTAAATAAATGTCCTTTATGCCTCCAATTTGGCCCCACTGTTCAATAATACTCAGTTGGAGATAAAATGTACTCAAAAATAGTCTTCAAAAGAAAGCAATACAGTCCGAATTTAATGAGCAGATAGAGGTGAAATAAAAAACCAAACAAACTACAATGACGAAATTTCCACAACGAGAAGTATTTACCAAATTCAAGGAGATANNTTCAGTTCTCACACCTGCAGCCCATGAAGAGGATCAAGGCCCCCTCCTCCTGAGGAGACCACATCTCTCCCTTATCCTCTCTTCCCTGCGTGCCCTAGGATGGATAGGGGATGGGCCTGGGTCCTACTCTGACTGCTCAGCCGGCCTCTGCCNNTCCCCAGCCTCCTCCACAACCTCCAGAGCACACTTCCACTCCCTGTCAGCTGTTCCTCCTTTCCCTCAGAGTCAGTCTCCACCAGGGGCATGACACTTGTGTGATGACAGATATTCAGTGAGCCCAGAAATCAACAGCCTAAGTTTCTTAGTATCATGCAAGGTTTAAGGAATGCTTTTACTATGTGTTTGCAATGGCTTCTGAATTTTCCCTTCCAGACCATCTCCCTGGCTTTACCCACATAGGAAACAAATACTAGAAGAACGTATATTGACGTATTTTAATTTACCCATACAGCAATCTCTCCTGGAATGATATCTCTGTGAACAAAAGTTAAAAAAAAGATTGTTACTCAGATTCTGTACAAAATGCTTAATGTTTACCCCAGGGGATTGTTGATTTTTTTTTTTAGTTACATTACACAAACCTGGAGCAGGTTACCTGAGGGACCATATTTTCCCAGATGTTTATACCTGTCCAGTGCCATTTGGCAGGATGGGTATTCTCCAGGTTTAATCGACCCGGAATGCTGCCTAGAAGACAGGAGGTGTGTTATTCTCTACTGCCTGCCTACAAAAACACCTTCCCTCCAACTCTACTAGCTTTTTGCAAGGCACAAGACTTGGTTCTTGGCCCAAAAGTTATGAAGAGTCCTATTTCTGGATTGGGTTAACAACCGGCAATAATGATACCTTCCTGGGCTGTGTATTTTGAGGAGAATTTGTTTGAGTATTTGTTTTCTTAACTACCAGGTCACTTGCTGGGATAGGCAGCCATGTAAATTAAATAATGGATGAATAAATAAATAAATAATTTTGCATTTAAAACTATTTCTGTATGGAAAAGAGGATCCAATTATAACATGAAGAACAAAAGCCTGTAAAGAAGTTGGGATGATTAAGAGATTTAAATATAGTTTCTTCAACTAAATAGGAAAACATTTGTAAATATTTTCTTTAAATACTAAGATATATAATAGGATAAAACAGATCATTTATAGTTGTTTTATGGTAAATAACAATACATTTAAGTTTTGTAAATTAATTTTGGGAAACTTTATTTTAATTACAATTACTGATGTGTGAATTAAGTCTCTAGTTTCATTTTTGTTTTTATTTAACTATGTTATGTTTGTCTTGCTGCCCTCTGGGAGGAGGTTTCAAAGTATTTCTAGCAGGATCACCAGATTCTGTAACTGTTTTGTTCCATATGCCATCCATCTAGTAAATTTGCAAGATTCATTTTTCTCTCCATGTACATGTATACATCCGGATTAGACTGTGTTGTTTCTCTGTGTCATAAAATATATGTGGGTATATGCACAATTTTATATTTATTGATTTATTCTGTCATGATTACATAGTATTTATTGGAGGTGATGACCTTTTGAGAGGTCTATGCAATTAAATGTCATTTTAATGTATGCTGATTAGTGTACATTTAATGTGACAATAAAGTTATTCTAAGTCTAAGTCTCAATTTGAATAAAAATACAATAATACAATTTTAAGAGTAATGCAACCCATTTCTGTGTATACTTTGATAATTGGTATCAGTGAAGAGAAGACATTTTCTGCACTTCAAATGCATATACATATGAGAGCACAGTGGCTCATTAACAAACAAGTATTTATTAAATTTATATGCTTCCTTTCTCACCAATAAGAAAACTCTATTTGTTGATTACCTGAGTAGATAATAGATGGATGCGACTTAAGCATCAGTAAAAAAGTAATACTTCAGTCTGTTTGGAGATTTAAATTATGAGGACTTTTAGTAAGTAAGGTAATTGCCAGCTTTTAATCGGTTATTTAACTATACCAAATAATTTCTACAGATGATTGTGTATATGTCTATCTAGAGATAAATGCCTTTCAAAACAGATATAAACACAATTTCTCATTCTTTCAGTCAGCAACTGAATGTTAGAAGAAAATGTTTTGCTGCCCTCCCCCTTTTTTCTTAGCTTAAAGAAATGATAGAAAAAGATAGAAAAATAGCTATCGTTATTATTTTCCACTGTCCCAGTTTATACTTTATCACACCTAAGTTCAAATTAGTACTTGAATAAGAAACAACTAGAAAAATCTCAGGATTTTACTATAGAATAATAAATTGAAAATAACATTGCTAACCAAAGTAGTGGCAGATCATTTCTGTAATCTTGCCAAGAAAATTCTGTGTGTAGTCACCAGGATTTAAAATTAGGTTGGCCTGATGTCAACTTTTTACCTGCCATCCTTGTAGAATATGATATATTTGATTTTTAAGTACATAAGGAGATTTAATAAACTGAACGAAAACACATCTTAGTGACAGATGCAAGCAACCAGAATCATTCATGAATAGGCCCAAGTTTTATTTTATTGTTGATCACCTATATTACAAGAACCTTGCCAGACTCTGCTTTCCCTTGGCAGGTATAGACAAAAGGGTTTGACCTCATATATTTGCTCCTCTGAGCAAACTCTAAACTGGAATGTCTCTTCAGTCACTCCTAAAGGCTTCATCTGATGGTTCCACTATAATAATATATCCATTTTTTTTGCCTTTGTTTGAGCTCTTTCAATTGATTTGGAATCATAATTTGAAACTCTTTTAGTAATACAGTACGAAATAAACATAAGTTTCTAATACTTTGCTACTTGTGGAAACAAGGTCAGAAAAATAGAATATTGTGCAATGCAATTTTAAACTGCAATAATATTTATTTAAAAGATAGAGTCTCCCTCTATATGATCTTGATTCCTGATTGCTATACTTTATTAACATTTCTATTTTTTTCTCAGAATATTACTCTAATCACCTTTTGCTGTTTATTGCCTCCCAAAATAATTTTTGTAAGTCCTTAAACTCGTACATAAAACTTCTTTTGTTAAGGATTGAAGGAAACATACCTAGTGAATGCCATAAAACTTGATGTTCCAGAGGTTCAAGAGCAGTAAAAATGGTCATTCTAAAAGTTATTCAGAAATGGGCTCGGCCATGTAGTCTACATTACAACTGTGACCTTAGTGGGAATTCCTTGACTCTCAGCTGCTTAACTTCTAGCTAACTTCAAATACCATGGTTCCTACAGCCCACCCACAAGAACCACTTGTTCAAAGCACAGGTGGGCAATCTCACCTTTCTCCAAAGATTTTGCCAGCCAGAATCTACTGTTGGCTACCGATCTCCATCATCCCTGCTCCTTCAGAGATGTCTAGCTCACCATGTCCTCTTTGGAAGTGTCAGATTCAAACGCAGATTTTGAAAATAAGTATATACCTTGACTGAAATCAGAAGATGAAATGTTATCCGTAAAAAATCATCTACTATTAAAAAAAACCCAAGAAATTTGGATGTTCTGGAGAATGACAGAAAAATGGAAGATTTTTTTTGTCCTCTTTGGGGTGTCCAGGGCTGAGCTATGGAAGAAAAGAAATCCATTTACAAAAGCCAATTTCAGTTGATTTCTGGTTATAACCAACTTTAGTAAAGACTTTCATTTGCTATTTTTTTTTATATACACCTCCTCAGAAATGATAGTTTTCATGAAAACTTTTTCCCAAGCTATAGCTATATTCCAAGCTACTGTAAATTTGAATGCTGAAGAAAACCACTGCCAAAAAGGAGATTCAATTTTCTAAGCAAGATTGGGAGTAGATTATTTTTGCATGTGATTCCTTTTGTTGCACAGGTATCACAGTTGCTTGGCTACCTAATACCTTTATACCTATTCTTTAGTGTATTTGACAGCTGAAGTCTTCAGATGGTCTCCCAATGTTTATAAAATACAGAGAAACATTTACAAACTAAACTAAAATAACTTTGACCCAATTAAATACTGTAACAGCATAAAATTAAATATAGTATTGCTATGATGTGTGATTGAAAGTTCCATCTGTCTGCAAGTAGGCTGCTTATATATTTGATAATCACAATTTGTAGACGTAAAGTTTTGGTTATCTATACTTATTCTTAGAAATTGAATAAATTAAAAAAATCCTCCTTCCTTCCTTCCTTCCTTCCTNCTCCCTCCCTAATACCAAGAGCAAATTTAACACTTCTGAAGGATTTATTTTATGTTTACCAAGAAAATGTGATGTAGACAATTCATTAGTGTAGATGTGTCAATAGCAAGAAATTTAGAGAAAAGCATTAAGCAAGTAAGAAGATAGTTCCTATTAAACATCACCTTCTATTTACCCCTTTTTTCTTTATTTAAAACAACTGATTTTAAATGTCAAGTTTTTTTTTTCTTTTCATCTTTTTCTTTTATATATTTATAGTTTTTCCTTAGTTCCCCAGAGCAGTAAGATTTTGTAAAGGATGTGATTGTGGTAGCTAAATAATTTTGCCACAGAATTGTCTTACCAACCTTAATTGGAGCATTGTTTCTTTCAGGAAGAAACAAATATTATATATAAAATAACCAACACATTATATTCTCCTATGCACCGATGATGTAGCCTAGCCTGGTAGTGAATTATCCACAGGAAGAGAAACAAGTTCAGAGAACACCAAGAACTTGACCTATGATTCTTTGTACAAATAATTACTTATTCTCTTTCTCTAGACAAATATCTAGATACTTTTTTGTGTTATTCCCTATTACAACTACATTATCTGTGATATATTCTAGGTTTTTGTTTTAAAAACAGCAATTTCAAAATCATAGTATCATTCTGCAACAATATTATATTGTAGGTACAGACACTGATTACCTATTATCAAGTAAAAATCTAGTATTGTGTTTTACTGCTAATACTTAAACATCTGTTAAATAATATAGCTGAAGCGTGATGTGTTTCATGCAACATGGGAATACAGAGTAACAAGTATAAAAAGGTATTTTATACTATTTTGATAATTAATACAACTGAGTCAGCAGTAGCTTAATCATAAAGTTGAAATGTCCATTATATCCTTTCTTTTTAAATATTATTTCATCTAGCTGAACATTGAGATGAACTTTACAGGGCTTAGCCAGGCAAGATAAATTGGTTGCCACAGATACCCAATTATAACAAAACTACATATACAAACACTCTGTCTAAGTCTAAAATTGATATTAGAGATATTAATCACTGTACATGAAGCAAACATTCCAATATTGCAATTTTGTTCCCTCAGTTTTTGTTTTTTTAAAAAATTCTAAAAATCCATATGCAACTTTTATGCTTGAACAAGGCATAAAGTGCTGCTGCTTGAAATGGAAAGAATCACTCTTCCTCTGAATTGAGTCACAATTTTCAAAATCACGAAAAATGCTTGGCATCTGAACTGGATAACGTACCTATTTTTTGCATTAAAATGAATTAAATTTTTCACCACATGCTATCACTCTGCTAAACAACTAATTCCCACAACGCTGTCGAACTATTTAATAAGACTATTAATATTCTTCTTCTCATCTTTCCTATTATCCCCTTTCCTATTATCTATAACGTTGTTGCTTGCATCTTTATGATTTATATTGTTTTATTTAGTTTTCTAGTATGATTTATGTTGATTCTATCACTAAGTGTTGTATATTATGATTAATGATGAATGTATTTTTATGATAACTGTTCATGATCTATCACTTATAGCTTTTATGTACAATGAGAGCTTATGCACCGAAGGTAAATTCCTTGTGTGTCCAATCATACTTGGCCAATAAAGAATTCTATATTCTATTCCACTCCACTCCACTCCANCTATTCTAATTTCTATTCTAATTTCTATTCCATTCCACTCCACCCCACCCCACCCCACCCCACTCCACTCCACTCCACTCCACTCCATTGGTGGAGAGGAAGTAAATCCCTAAAAAGATGTCTAAGTGAATGCCTCAAACCCTAACCCAGCCAAACCTACCTAATTTTGTGTGTGTGTGTGTGTGTGTGTGTGTGTGTAGACAAGGGGTTGGTGCACTATTGAATAGTTGAATTTTACCAGGAGTGAGTAAGAAATACAGTTCTTCAACTTAATTTCTCTGCTTCTTATTTGACAGAAGAATATTCTGGGTAAATGAACTGGGGTTATGTCATTTTGCATACAGCTAGTCCTTGGCTTATGACTGGTTGCTTAGCAACTGTTCAAAGTTATGAAGGACCCCAAAAAGTTACTTACAACCAAGATTCAAAGACCTCTGGTCACATAATCTCACTTTGGGCGCTTGGTAACTGACTTGAATTTAAGGCCATTTCTAGTGCCCCGTAGCCACACATTATCACAATTTATTACTTTTTTTTGGGCTAGAAACTGGTATTTAGTTTCAATTTCCCGGAAAAATGATCCATTGAGGACAGTGGGTTCATTTAATGATTGTGGCATTTGCTTTATTATCCCCAATGGTATAAAATTGGATTTTGTCACATAATCCAGTTAATGACTGGCATGATTGTAATTCCTCAATTACTGACATAACTTAAGCACTACCTGTATTGTAACACTGTTCTGCATATTTCATATGACACTTTTGAATGCTGGTGCTGCTTGTTGCCAACATTTTTATCTCATTTGGAACAGTTAGGAACTGGGGTGAATTTGACAAGAATTCTGATGTTTTCCGTTTCCAAACCAAGTGGCAGGAAGTATAGTAAATACTTCTGGTCATGTTTTGCAATACTGTTAAGTCTTTTTTCAGAAACAATCCAGCTAATAGGTTTGTGGCTTGTAAAACTGTTGAAGCATTACTCACACTTCTTTTTCCAACCAGCTGTTAACCAAGATATTTTCTGACAGAGGTTTGCCAGTAAAATGGTAAATGGTTTATCATTCTTCCTTTAGCTAGCACTTTCAAAAGACAATGTCAGAATATTCATGAACTGGCAGAGACATAGTTAACAAGGTCAGCAAATGTGTGGGCTGAGACTGGAAGGAGTCTGGGTGTCTTAGCTCCTTGCTCAGCTCTGAAGAAATGAAACTGAAAGCAATCTGTTCTGAGCTATTGTAAACTTTACTTCAAAATGTTATTATGTATATAAAGAAGTTAATGAATCCTGATGAATCAGTCATCTGTGTGTTTTCTGGACTTGAATTTCTGCTGCAAATTCTAACGAAGTAGACATGTATATGGAAAAACTCAAAATGACTGGTTACAAGTGCAGACCAAATCTGGCCAGAAACCTGTCACTCAAGCAACCTCAAAGATACTTACTGTTTCCATCCAAGACACCTCAAATACACCTCACCTCAATAATTTAAATGTAGCAATAAGTGCTGATTTGGTTTTCCACAGATTGCTGATTCTGTGTAGAAGAGAAACAAACTCAGGTCTTGAAATAGGTGGAAGAACTTCTGTCTTATGTAGACAGAACCTGGCAGGATAGGATTTGGAAGTGCAATCAGTACTTCAGTATATCAAGCTGACATACTTATGTCACCTTGTACATTGGATCAGAGCAATTTTCTGGTTGCTGTGCAGATCAGCCCTTAGATAATTTTGGGGAAAATGTTAGCAGCAGCTGACATTTGAAGACTGATGGAATGGTTCAGACTCAACTGGAATAAGGCTGAATTAGAGAAGGGGCAGAAGTCTTCCTGTTTGATCCAAGAACACCTGAATCTTACTGTTTGATCCAAGAAGCACCTGAGCAATCAGCTGAAAGCCTGCGAATTTACAGTTTTTCCAGCGTTATGTTTTATTTAACTAATTTAATCTCTTGGGGATATTTGTACTGTTTCCGAGGGCATTCTACATAGATAATAACCGATTCAATTTATTTTGTTTTGTCAAAGTTGCTCTGTTACACATCTGTTGATAGTTTTTCAGAAATCGATTAAATGGAAAAATACAAATATGAAATATTTGAAATAACTGAAATAGAAACTGAAATTACCTAATTATTTATTAGAAAAAAATATTTTTCTAATAAATAGATTTATTGGAAAAAAGTTTGAATGATAATAGAAGAATTGTGGCAAATAATTTTGCTTTCAGATGGAGAACATATTTGTAGTAATTCCAAGTCATTTTAGATTCTGGTTTTCTTTCTCTTGCATCTTCTATTACTGAGCCTTCCATCTTTCCAAAATGAGGACTCAGATTATTGGGGGCAATATGTTGACTCCATAAACTGCTTAGAGAGGGCTATAAAGCATTGTGAAGCAGTATATAAGTTTAAGTGCTATTGTAGAAGATGTCAATCTTTATTGAGAAAGTGGAAGAATTATGCTTCTGGGTTTTGTGTAACAATGTTGTATAATAATTACTAGCCATTGTATCAGAAAATCTTACATGTTCAGAGATTGTTATCCCAGAAGCATGGCCTGAATGTCTTCCAATTCTAGTATTAGACAAAATGTAGAGTACCAAGGATCACACATTTGCCTAGAGCTGGATTTGGAGTCATTTTAGATGACTATATATGAAATACCTTTATTATCACTGTTCCTTTTACTTAACATTCAGTAATAAGTCAATATATTCATTGTGGTTCACTTTCCTGGCAAGACATGTAGGGAGGGCTCGGGTTTTTAATTATTTTACATTTTTTATTTTATGGAAACTTATTCGGCTTAAACCTATTATTTAATTTGGTTTTAATCTGTTATTTGTTTGTTATGTTTATGTTTNTGTTTTTATTATATAAGCCGCCCTGAGTCCTTCGGGAGA
>AZIM01001158.1:49894-61998 GCA_000516915.1 Ophiophagus hannah
TTAACAAATGTGGCAAGAAAAGTCATAAAGTAGGGCAAATCTCACTTAACAAATTTCTCAACATAAACCTTGGGCTCGATTGCGGTCATACGTTGAGGATTACCAGTATTTCAACTATTTTGCTAGTAAGTTAAACCTGCTATAATAGGATCTACAGCAGGTGTTTTTGAGGAAAAGCAGGGGAAATGTGGTGATGGGATATTCTGGCCGCTAAGGAGTAGCCAGTCAAAATGGAAGGGTTGACCTGTGAGAAAATAGAGCACAGTAGGTCAACTGGAAAGCAGAATTTGAGCTGCCAGAAGTAGAAAAATACTGCTTTGAAAGTAGAGCCTGAAACTTGCTCAAGTTTCCATCCATGGTGGATAGGACTGAGGACAGAACAGCAGCATCCATTCAGTCCTCCAACAGTTGCTTGCCGTACATAGTCAGGGAAGTCTACAATGCTTTTTACCACAGAGTAGTTCTGGCAGCCTAAGATTGCTAATTCATTTTGTTCATGTGTGCACACTATCCATGGTACAACCCAAGAGGCAAATTAGTTTTGCACCAGCTGGCTAGCAGTGTTCAAGGGATGTTAAGTCTTCTAGACTTCCTTCTGCTGACCTTGCCTCACATCCGGGCAGGTCTGGCACTCAGTTCTCCACAGAACTCTGCTAATTTTTGCCATTGGAGTGGTACCTAGCTATCTACTTTTTGAACTGCTTTAGAGAGCTAGGACTGGCCTATACTGATAACAGGCAAACCAAAAGTATGAATAATTCAATGAGATCTACAGCCCAAATAAATTTCCCCCCCATTTCTTTTATACATTACTTTCCTATGTTTTGACATTTAGTTATGTTTTCCAGGAAACCAAGAAAAGATATTTATTGGCTTCACAAACCTCTAGATAATTAGTATGTAAGTTTCAATGGATAATTTACTTTTGAAGAGTCATGGTGAAATACATAATAAAAATGCAAAATACAAGTTATGTGTGAATAAAGCATAACTAATACCTCCAGCTCATTGCAACCTGAAATAATGATACAGTAATGGTATAAGATTGCCTGCCTAAAGAGTAGCTTTCCCAGGCAAAATGTTTTTACAACCTCTGATTTCAGATTGTAAACTACAGATTACAAACATATTTAGAAGGCTGAGTGAAAGGCAGGAATGCCCAAGATGTGAAACATATGATCAAATAACAGTAGCGGAAGGCTTTCCATCAGATTGCATAGTGTGCATAGTGTGCATAGAGCATGTTTGCTAAAGCACAATATCCAGTTTTTAATCTTCATAAATCCGCCTTCATTCTATATAATATGTAGCTGTAGGCTATCTGGATGTGAAGGGAATTAAATAAACAAAACAAAAAAGTAGAAATTAAGGATACATGGACACATGGCCAATTCATGGAGACGCACACACACATCTACCACATTTCAATAACAACAAGCAAACCCCCCAAAAACCAGATTTTGAATTTCACCAAGTTTAGTGTAGACTGTTTTTTTTTTTTTTGGCTAATGTTGTTATTTCTGGAATTTCATGAAAATGTCCTACCATTTGGTTCCCACTTTCTGGAATATGTTTTTCTTCTCTTTACATTTCACCCTTATTCCCTGAAGAGGAGGTAATTTCATTAGATCTGAAAATATCTGTTCATTCATTCATTCATTCAACTTTATGTTGAAGTTGCCCAACTGTTCAAAACAAGTTCATTTATGTTAGTTATACTACAATCTGACTACGGGAAGAGGAAATGCACACAGAAATATTTGAATCCATTGGTCAAAACACACTTTCTTATTGACCCCAAGTCAGCCATAATAAGCCTGGTTTGTCAATAACTTAATGGATTGTGTGAACCCATTGGCAGCTCCTTCAGTTTTAAAATTATTTTGTTTAAGTGCTTTAAAGTCTGTAAAGTACCGGTGAATCCAGAGTAAATGTGTTTTGAATAGAGCCATGAGAAACTGACCGATTCACAAAACCATTGAAGCATGCCAGAAATTGGGCTGAAGTCATCTATGTTTGCTATTTTTCCATGGTAAATTGGTTAGTAGGAATGTTGAACAAGTCCATTCCTCTTCTATGGAGACCCATTTCCATCCATTCAAAAAATGATGTGTGCATGGAAAAATGGCCACTTGAATCTCTAAAAATTATTTCTATTTTATGAAAAGTCTTTAATCCTTCATATTTTGAAAATAAACAGTTGAATGCTAGTGTGGCAATTTCACAGAATTCATATGAAACACACCTTTTTGGCTCTACAATAGCAATGTATTTTGATCAATGATTATTAATAAAAAATCAATGGATTTCATAGCTGAAATTGTTAGAAATAAATCATCCTGATACAGTATCTTTCATTGGTGATGCTTTAGAATAAAGCTTTTTTCTTAAAACAACTGCCCTATGACTTCACATAAGACAGACCAAATTATTCTGAGTCCCCAAATACAAACATAGCTCTTCTTTCACTGTATTGATAATTTAAATCATAAACAGCAGTAACAAAGTGAACTTACACATGTTTGTTATGCTGTCTATTGGTCACAAGCAACAAAAAAAAACGTTGAGAGTTTTGAAAAATTCTCTTTTGAACCCTCCATAAGGTACAAAGACAAAATTTTTGGTGCAAAAGAAACCCTAATAAAGTGAGATAATTTCTGATCTCACTGCCACACTGTAAAAGTGTTTGATAAAAAGATATCACATTATATAGTCAGGGGACCTCTTTGGCTCTGAGCCACATGAATTATATTGGTTGACTATAAAACATACAATATCAAATACTTTATCCAATTGCATATGTTATCCCCAGTACTCTAAGTCATGAGAAAAAGAACAATTTATTTGATTCTTCTCTAGAATGTTTGATTAATTGATGACTTGGGTTATTACTTATCCCTGGTTAAGTATCTCTGATAATGGACCAATGATTCACTGACAGCAGGCATCCATGTACAGTATGTACACATGTATTCAAAAAAAAATAAGGTGGTGGTGTCCATAACCATGTGATTGAAGCTTTTTTTTTTACATGTGGTACCATAAAAAAGAGTAGAACTTCAATCATGAAGTAGGTCTACCATCTTAACTTTTTTTGACGCTTTCCCCTCCTGCAAACAACCCTGACTCTAGTCAAAATTCATAAAAACCAGAGATGGTAAAATTATTTCAATAGTTGATATTGAAAAATCCCATAATACCTCTTCTATTCTACTTAAGCCAACAATAATAAGTGAAATAGTATTAGATAGTATCTAAAGATAAGGCCCACCTTTCTCTGTACCACAAAGACCAGTGCTAGAGACAGTCTGAAACCCTGTTCTCTGAAGATCAGAGGGACTCTGATATTTCTAACTGGGAAAGAATAGACTTTCTATTGAATAAACTACCATTCTTACAGACACTATTTTTTGATATCTAAAACTACATACTCCAAACTTTCATGGTAGATTCTAAGCACAAGCAATGTTATATCAGCACAATTTGAGTGGATTAAGCTATGAATTCTTACATTATCTCTTCATCGTTGTATGTAGTTCCCCAAAGCTTGTTTAGTTTGGAATTCTACAGAAACTGTAATTTTCATGTCCCCTGCTCAAAATATTGACATAATTTTGAAGAGGAACTTGCATTTGTACATTTAATTTATTTAGATTGGACTAAACAGTCAAGAGCAAAAGAATAAAATCTAAAAAAAATACCCCAGCTGACTTGACATAGATTGCTAAGGGTTGGAGAAATAAATTCAAAACGATCCATTTGAAAGTCAGAAGATAACATAAACCTTTTGCAGATGATGGCTTTTCCTACATGCCAATTATTTGCCCTTCAGCTTTTTGCTGCTTAAAGGAGTTTTTGCATAACTGGTTACAGGAAGCTAAAACACATGAAGAGCAGTTACAGGAATTGGATATGTCTAGTTTAATGAAAACAAGGACTGGGGTGACATGATAGCAGTGATCCTATTTAAGGGGCTGCCCAAAGAAGAAGGAGTCAACCTATTCTCCAAAGCACCTAAAGGCAGAACAAGAAGCAGTGGATGGAAAGTAATCAAGGAGAGAACCAATCCAGAAATAAGGAGAAATTTCTTGATAGTGACAACAATTGCTCACAGCTACTCATGCATTTGCTACCTCCCAAGGGGACTATTGCAACATGCTGTCTTTGGAGACCACTAAGAAGTTACAATTGATCCAAAATGCAGCAGTACATGTAGCTATGGATGCTTAAGACCCAGCTCTTTCCTAGACTTTGGACTAGAGTAACTACAGTTCCCATTTTAGGCAGTGTAATGTAATTTAGCCATGTTCACCATTTATTGATTTTAATGATATAGGAGTTACAATTTACAACCATTTGTTCAGCAACCATTCAAAGTCATGGTGGTGCTGAACAAAGGAACTTATAATAACAATAGGTTTCCCATGGAAACCTACCTACCATATACATTACTTTAATAACCCAGAATGATATGAAAAGTGATACAGCATGAAAATGAGAAGTATGCCACCAAAATCCATTGGAGCTGGGCAACTATAATAAATTTAAATAATAAACAAATAGGTAATAAAATAGCAAGCTTCAGACCCATACTCTGACTTAGCCTGTATATGTTCCTATAACAAGTCAGAATGACATTACATTAAGAATATTATTACTAATTAAAGTGGCTGTTCTCACATCCTTTCCTACCTATTTTTAATGGCCCAAGATAGGGATCCATAATGTCCTGATATGAATCCAGCAGCCTTTAAAAGATGTTGCTGGCACCAGACTCTTCTATTAATATTTTGCCCTTGTTAACGTCATAACATTAGGAGCTGTGATGGCGCAGTGGTTAGAGTGCAGTACTGCTGGCTACTTCTGCTGACTGACTGCAATTTGGNNNTTCAAATCTCACCAGGCTCAAGACTGACTCAGCCTTCCATCTTTCCAAAGTGGGTAAAAGAGGACCCCAAAATTGTTTGAGGCAATATGCTGACTCTGTAAACCGCTTAGAGTGGGCTGTAAAGCACTGTATAAGTCTAAGTGCTATTGCTATAGTCAGGAAAACAAAAAGGAATGGACAACTTTTTACAATGAAAGGTAAGCTGTAAGTGGTTCAAAAATTTAAGTTAGAATTAATCAAAGATCAATAGAAAGAAACTTTACACAGCAAATCATAAACTGAGCATAGTTTACATGTTATTAAAGAATTTTACAGTTTCAAAAGCAACATTCTCCCACTCCCAGTCCTTCTTTTATTTCTGTTCTTATATTAGTAAACTGTCCTCTGTAATCCTGGTATGTAATGTCCTTTCAGTGACAACTAAAAATATAAGAGACTAACAGTATAATATTAGGTATGTCCCCAAAGGACTCAACTAAGTCCCAAATGGGCTCATAGGATTTATTCTTCCTAGGTAAGAATGTATCGGATTACAGACTAAGACTTAATAGTATAAAATGTGAAACCCTACACCACACATTTTTACAATCTGAGTTATATAGAATGACTAAAGACAATCTAAGAAGAAATGGAATGCCATTCTTCTTTCCCCTCCCCCACCCAGTCCCATCAGGACTCACTCTACTTTTAAGTTAGTTTTGTTTTCATGAGTCTTCCCCCCCTCCCAACCTCTGCAACCTCTGCATTACTTTATCTATATCTTTGGTTTACCATCCTGAGTGGTATTTAATTGAATTCATGTGCAAGTCTCTGGAGTTACCGCTTGTGGCTTCAATATAACTGTTCTTGTTTGCAAATAAAAGCAAATACAAACAGCGTTTGAGCCTTGTTGTTGGGCACAGAAATATGTGCAGGCTCAGAAAAAAAAAGATGTGGCTGAATTTTTCTAAATTAAGTCTCACCTTTCCAATGAATATCTTGAAATGAATCTTGCAAGACCATCAGGAGGTTGTAGGAAATAGAAACCTAAGACACTTTGAGAAAATCATGCATTTTTACAGACTACTAATGTAAACACAGAGCTGAAGTCCTTGACATGTTGCTGAATTCATAATGGTTCATTCTCTCTCTCTCTTTCTGCCCCTACCTCCCCCACCTGTCTCTCCACATAACCAGAAGAGTTGTGTTCAGAAAACCTGTAACCAGTCATAGGCAGGGTATGTAGGTGAAACAATTCATAAGGTGGCAGACAACTACATCTTTCAGGAATTCTGGTGCCACTGTCGAAACATGTTCTTGAAATCTCTGTGCTTGGGAATACATAATGTGTCAGCCAACCAAGTAGAAGGTCCCTGTCAGATGGTATGAAAAAGCTATGGAAAAAGGAAGTTAACCACTTCCTTTTTCCAAGACCCCAGCATTCTAAGTGATAAAAACAACATTAAAAAATTGCCACTGACATTTTGTCAGCCTACTTGTAGCTACTCTGATATATATTCTGCAGTCTGGGAACTATTATGGTGAGACAATCAATATTTCTCTCTTCAACAGAGGAGTATAAATAATGATTTCCAATAAAAACCTATTTCAGACTGTTCTGACTAGAGAGCAGAGACAAGTCATTGAGAACGGTGCACTTAAAGCCTCCTTCTTTTTAAAAGCCTGAATAATGGAAGAAGATCTAGTGATAAGATGTGGGAGAGAACATGTGCTCATGCATGCATACATACACAGAAAGAGAGAGAGACACACAAGGATTTGGCCCAGAGCAGTCTGCTCTACTAATGGCTGTAAGCTGATATCCATAATGAAATAAAAATGTCTCATCCCAAGCACATAGCCCCACAATTATTACCAGCACTGGTCCTTCTTTACAACTTAAGAAATGTGCACTGGAACTATATTTTCCCCTTCAAAAACAGGGGCAAAGTTTGCACAAATAAAAGAAGAAGCATGCTTATTTTTATGTGACATATTGTTGCCCTTTTATTAACCTCTCAGTGATGATTCTGGAGACAGTGTCTGCCATTTTAAGTATAATTAGGAAAGAGGAAGTGTAATGCAAAAGCTACTATAATAAGCTTTGTAAAACACACACGTGCAAACACAGACAGACCTGCTTGTGCATTCATCCAGGGATTCTTCTCCATGGTCTCAGTATATATACACTGGGTACCAGATAAATAACTGTATTGTGATTTACATGTAATCTATCCCATCTGCAAAGACCTGCCATAGACAGCCAAAATAAAAACAGCAACCTAGAAGTAAGGAGAAATTTCCTGACAGTTATAATAATTAATCACTGGAACAACTTGCCTCCAGAATTTGTGGGTGCACCAGCACTGCAGCTTTTAAAGAAGAGATTGGAGAACTGTTTGTCTTAAATGGTATAGGGTTTGACTAGAAGACCTTCAAGGTCCCTTCCAACTCTGATATTCTGTTTAAAAATATACTGTTCTGTTAAGAAACATGCTGTTGCCAAGTGCATTCAAACTGTATTGCCCAGGTTAAAGTGTTCATTCCTGGATCTCTTCACAGTTCCCACTTATTTAATTTCAATCAGAAGCAGCTCCCTCTGTTTCTCCCTCCGTATGTGCCATCATCAATCTTTCCCTGCTCTTTTATGAAGAGCTTTCACTGTTCAGTTATTAATAAGCATTCTTTTGATAACTTTTGTTATAAGACATAATGGAATGTCTCTCTTTTCATATAAAAGGTAGGTCTCATGTGCTTCAAACTGAAAGAGCAGAGAAATGGAGCAACAGCTGGTTTCCATCAATGGACAACTTTTTAATGGGGGCATTCAGTCTTTTCAAGTACTCCCTAATTTGGGGCCTACCAATCTCAGTCTAACCCAATTTAAAGACTTACAGTGAAGAAATAAAATGATAAGGAGAATTATGTATAATCCTTGAACTCTCATTGGAAATAAATATGATAGCAACATTCAGTAACAATAGAATCTGAGATTATTATCATATGATACTACTTGCCTGTGGAAAAAAGCCAAGGGGTTTGCAACATTTTGGTGTGTTGTGTATCTGTATGTATCTGTATGTGTGTGCATCTCCTTCCATTGCAAAGATCACATTTCTGGTGATAGGAATCCAGGGAAAATGAAGCACATACGTACATATATGATTTGTAACACAGATAATCTGAGTAACTTTATCTTTCATTCCAGTTCATCATTCACTTCTTGGCTGGGTTCAGTAACTAACATTAATATTTATGGGTATTCATGTGCACAATACAGTACATATCACGTTATTTATAGCATCTTTATATGAAAGGCTGAATTCTACAGTACTATACTTCCCCGATATATTTATATGTCTCTGAAAATTGATAATTTATTTATTATTGTGCTCAAACCTATATATCGCCTATTTTTTCTTGTTAAATATTGGGATGCAGCATTTTTCCTAGTTAGGCTAGTGTTAAAGGATTTCTAATTTAAAATATAAACTCACTGCCTTAATATACATAAATTGTAAACCTCCTTAGAGAGTAACTTAACAGCAGCAAGAGGACTGATATTAATCCATCTTTTACAGCACTTTTTTCATGTATAATTATTTCAATTTCCTTGAGTTTACAAGTGTTGGATCTCTAGCAGGATAGATTCTGTTCCATGTGGAGCTACAGCAGACTGTTAAACATATGCAATAAATAAAATTAAAGGCCTACTTTTTCAGGAAATAATGTTTTCCTACAGACAAAAGTATTGGTGTATTTCTGGTTTGCTTCACTCTCAACTTGAGGGTTAGAAAGAGTTCACTAGATTTCATCTTAACTCCTAACCTTTTTACAATTTAGAATTCCAGAAAAGTTGAAGGAATGAAATATATGTTTACTGGAAGTTTTTGCAATGTAAATTTAAGCACTGGTGAGCAACCTCTTTTAAAATGTATATAAGAACCAGTTTCATTGGTAATGAAAATTTAATTGCTGCCATTTTCAGATTTGGCAACTATTCTAGTAAATGTTTAGATATTAAAAAAACAAATAACACATCAAGGCCAGAAGAAAATAATATTTGATTTAATGTAATTAAACTGTAAAACAACTGGAATGTTAAAATTATTAATTCTATCATGATCGTTATAACTGTTCACAGCTATAATGTTTAATAGGTTTAATGTTGCTTATTAATTTATTGGTTTAATGGATCTTGTTCTTTTTCTTTTCATTTTGGATTTTTGCCATGGCCATTTAATTTATATTGCATATTTCTAATGTAGCTGCTGGCAGTAAGAAAAGATTCAGTGACATATAAATCTAATACAAAAATAAACCATTTAAAGCTGCTTTGATCCTCCTAGCTGTCTGAGTTTTGGGCCTATATTTCCTTAGATCATAAACTGCCCATTCAATCTTAGATTATTTTTAAAAAGTTGTTTGGGTTTGGAAAGGCTTTTAATATCTAAACATGCTTTAAATAACAACACAAATAATAATAACATTATTACTATAACACCTCATCCACTAAGAAAGCTAGTATCAAAACCTTACAGTGGCCAACAAAAACAGCAGAGACAAGTAGGCAGACATAATAAACTAAAAAGATATTCAGTTAACTAATTTCCAAAATATTTCTCCCTAATCACCAAGGTAGCTGAAACCAGAAATATATTAGGTGATGAGGAACAAGATGCTCCAAAATGTGGGTTCAAATTATGGCTGTAACAATCCCGTACATACTCACCTGTGAAGGAAGGGATGGAAGGCCTTCAAACGAATAACTATTGAGATGCAAAGGAAAAGGGAGGTAGTCCTTGTGAAATCGTTAATTCCCAGTCTTTGAACATTCAGGATAATACAATTGCATTAATTGGGCTTCTAAAGAAACAGACAGCTATTCGCTGAATGAGAGATGATTGCCACTGCATTTTGTACTAACTTGCATAGTAAATGTAAAAATACATTCTGAAATTCCCCAGATGTTATTGATACAAAACTGTGCCNCAACACAAAAAGCTGCATCCAATGAAGTCCCCCCCCCCATCAATGTCATTTATAAACAGCTTTGACTAATTCAACTATCTAAAACTCTACAAGGCAAATGGAATCACAGGGCATCTCCAAATTGTAAAGCTACTCCTTGACAGGAAGCATAATTCCATGCAGACATAATAACCAAAATACAAGGTAGACCTCATTTAACAACTGCCAACAAATTTCCCAACAATCCATTCCCACTATTTCTGAAAAATTAAATTAAAATAACCAAGACTACAGTAAACGTAAAAACATCAAGCCAGTTTGGTGTAGTGGTTAAGATGCTGGCCTAAAAACCAGGAAACTGTAAGTTCTAGTCCCATCTTTAATACCTTGTGGAGAAAAATTGTGCAGGCCAACACATTGTGTGAAGTGCTTGTTTCAAAGGTTTTGCACAAGTCACCTTGTCAAGCCTTGAAAAATGTTAATCTTAACTTGCATATGATGGAAGTAAGAAAGTTATTCTACAGTGTCACAGATATGTTCGTTCATAACAGCCTCCCATTTCTTTTATTTTTTAGGTAAGAAGTGACAAAATGGTGGCATTTACTCTTCTGCTCAATATCTACCGATAGATAGAAGTGGAATGGTACCTCAACAACATCATAATTCCCAGAAAGACAAAGGTTTTTCTTTTTTCATTCTCAAGAACTGAAATGCATTCTGTTTGGAATTCATTACATGCCACCACCCTTTTATGATTTTTTTAAAAAAACATCATTTTGAATTTATCCTTTTTTATATTGATTTCAATCTGTCATTGTTTTGTTAATTTCCAAAAGTTTTTTTTAAAGCAGTTGTAGTTAAATGCTTTTATTTTGTAAGCAGATGTATTTTCCTAATGGCATTTTAATAAAAAGCGCACAAACACATACTCTTCTGCATGTATGTCTGTTTATTTATTAAAAGTTAAATATTAATATTATCCTCCAAGAGCTGAAGAAGGCATACATAGCATGTCTTCCTTCCTTTTCACCAGAATGTGTGGAATATGCTGGACTGAGAAACAGCAAGTGGCTGAGAGTGCATTAAATCCAGATCTTCCAGAACTTAATCTAACATCTTAATCATTACATAGCTCCATCTCCATCTCTCTCTCTCTCTCTCTCATACCTATACACACATACACATGCGCGCACACACAAACAAAAACATTATGTGGAATATGAAGGAATATATTAAATACTTTTATTGCTGAAGTGACAAAAAGAATCTGTACAAAATCTTCAGTTGGGTGGGGTTACAAAATCTGTCATTGAAAAAGAAGAAAGCAAGAAGAAAAGAAGGAGGGAAGACACATAGACTCAAAAATTGTTAAAAGTGATAATTTATTTGGTTACATCTATGAACGCATTATATTTATTTTGGAGAGAATGCACCATTCTTTGAAGAGAGCTGGGTGGACATTTAATAACATTTTACCATTGCAGTCTATTTCAGATTACTAAAAAAATGATTTTCTGTCATTTGTTATTTTTAATGCCTTTTACAACAATCCATGTTTTTCAGCTGAAAAATGAAATGTTAAACCACTTACAAATCTTTTTCTATAATCATTTTTCCACTCAATTCAGTAAAGGTATTTTAATAATCCCTTAACACACAGTTTGGTTTATGTCTCTTCATTTTGCTAAGGAGCCCATAACTCTATCAAAATGAGAGTGAATGATTAACTATATGAATTTGAATGGATCTTTTAAAAGAGCTGCTTTTCTATAATCAGTGTATTAAAAAATGTTCATGTCCATTTGCATTAAGGACCTCATGGTTTTTGCTAGTTAAAAATGAAAGCCAAAAATCCAGGACTGATGTCTGATTGGCAAAAAGCCAGTGAAATAAAATTAAGAACACATGTTGAAAAATCTATTTGTGACAGCAGATCCATTTCTCAAAAATGGTAGCTTAAACCTCCATCTATGTGGATGGTTTTACCTTTTCTCCCCCTTATCCCTCCCCCTTTGAATTTTCTTTATATCGGTGACCCTTTTCCTTAATACATCAGTTTATTTCCCAGAGTTGGACGATACTAGCTGAAGGTTCTCTCATTTAGCTAAGCTGTAGTTGGTTATCATTATGAGTAGTTGAATAAGACATAACTTAGGACTACAATTGAACCCAACATTTCAGTAGTTAAGTGAAACATTTGTTAAGTGAATTTTGCCCCATTTTGTAACCTTTCTTGCCTCAGTTGTTAAGTGAATCTGGCTTCCCC
>AZIM01001158.1:89997-103770 GCA_000516915.1 Ophiophagus hannah
CAGGTCTTAAGGTCATGGCGGAAGGTGCGAAGGTCAGGGGCCAACCGCAGCTCCAAGAGTATTACTCTTGGAGTATTACTCTCAATGTTTTTTTTTCTGTCACCATTGACAAAATTCAGTGGGGTCACCAAAGGGGCAGAGTAAAATTTACTCATCATATCTAGCAAGTCACCATATTGTTGTTGTTTAAGCTATATTTAAAATAAATCAACCCATGAAGAATTGGCTGACCAACCCCTGAACAGCATCCAGGATACAGGCCAAAATGGAAGCTAACCAGCAAAACCCAGCTGCTTGTAGTTTGCTAGTTTGTCTAGTGCCAAATGATGGATAAATGACTTGCTCATGGTGGGCAGCAAGTTTGGCATGGCTTGTTGGATAAACACATTGTAGGTCTAGATCAGGAGAATCAAACAGCAGTGTCACATGATGTATCGCAACTTTCGCTCCCTTCTCTCAACTGGACATGGGCATGGGCATGGCCAGTGCGTGACACATCTGGCCTGCGGGCTGCAGGTTTGACAGCCTTGGTCTAGATATTTGGCTCACAAAGGGTGATGGGTACAATTCACTCTCTACTGAAGTTTTGTGCTAGAGAATATAGGGCTATGAGTGGACATTTGGATGAGGTGTCCTATTTTCTGAATGAATGTATTGAACATTAAGGCCTTGAAGTTTGTAAATAATTATGATTACAAAGCAGCCAATTCTGCTAAATTGTTATAGGCTTTAAGAATGCCCCACTTAGAGATGAATTCCTTATAACAACTGAATCAATGGCTAGAAAATGTCCTGAACTAGCATCTTTTGACGGTGCAGGTTATAGTTTTTAGCATTCCATACAAATTAACATCCCCATACACAAAAAGTAGTACATCAAAATGAAAAATTCAGCCAGGCATTCATATAGTCTATTTTCGAGGGGGCGGGGAATGATCTTTTTATATAGGGAACATATGGTTCATGCTTTTCAAAGAAAGCAACCAGATCTGTAGCCTGGAGTGATAAAAAGAAGCTTTATCCTTTAATTCTCTTGTTTGTACAGAGGCCAGTTCAAGTCTGATCCTGATTAATGCTAATGTTTTGGTTTTGATTATGAAATTAATCCATTACAGAATTATAGATCTTTATACTATAGTCAATCTCACTGCCAATAAAAGATAGAAATTACCTTTTCCAACTTGGAGATTTCAATTCATTTCCACAACATTCCTCATTAACAAAAAAAGCAACGCAACACATTACAAATCCATCACTTGCATCCCGCAGCACCACAGGAGGCTTGCTCGTGTGCCTGAACTCTCTTGATCATTGCAAAAGTGCTTGCTGAAACCAGCAAAACGTGAGCAAATCACAATTGACTGTAACTACAATTACCAATCTGCAGCGGCAGTTTCATTGCTTACAATAGCACAACGCTCCTGAACAACAAACGGACTGGTTCAAGTTTATTTCGAAAGGAACCCATGCCACACTTATCAACAGATGTCATTCATGGTGCATCCATCAAAATGATGGTGTTTATGGAACAAGAAATTTAAAACCAACATTTGTGTTAGAGCAGTAATGGAAAGTGGCTCCTTTATTTCAGCAGCTGAGGTTGGTTTATCAGGCAATGGGTTCAAACCTAGCCAAACGTCTGCAGGTTTGCAGAAACACCCTATTTAAAAATTTAAACTCTGAAATATATGTATCCTAGATGATATGTGTAGGCACACCACCTAGAATGAAATGTGTATTCTTTATAACCAAAAACTTTTTTTAATGAAAAGTTTTGGCTTCCCCCCCTTATTTCTGCTACTCTTAATATTCCACAAAGAATATAAACTTACAAAGCAATAATAGTAGTCTCGAGATTTTATATCTATACACATACATCTCTCTCTCTCTCTCTCTCTNTTCAACCAAGGTTTTATTTAGAAAATGATTATAATGAGCAGAACCTTTCCCCTCATGTAACGATTGGGATGATCTGCTTACTCTCAGAGAGAGAGAGAGAGAGACAGAGACAGAGACAGAGACAGAGACAGAGACACAGAGCATCAATAAGATTTAACACTGCCAATGCCAGCACAATAAATGCAGCATCCATTTATAGTTATTTACAATGTTCTACATTATGAAAATGACATTATTTTACACCTAAATAAGCTTCCCTTGTCAGAAATCATATTGCCTGTATCAGGCCTGTATTCAAAAACAGCAAATAAAGTGGTTTGCTCATCTAGAGAGGATGTTGTGGGATTCCATTCTGTACAAGGCATATACAAAAAGAGGAGAAGGTCAAAGGACATCTGGCAGACCTAGAAGAAGATGGAGAGACAACATCATAATGGTTGAGGCTGCCAGAAAAGCAAGAGTCAGGACTTTGTATCTCCTCAACACCCAAAGAGGAGTAGGAGGAGTAGGAGGAGGCCTGTATCCTGAATTAAGAAATTGATTATGACCCAATTAAGCTTGACAAAGTCTTTATTAAAGCTAAGAGCTATTCCATAGACCCTAGAGCCTAGGGCTACAAGAACTAGGTTGCTCAAATCTGGGGGATGTCTAAGTAGTTGACCATGAGAGGACCTTAATGCCCTTTCTTCCACCTCTCCTATGAGGAAATCATCACAAGCTCTCAGGTCCACTGGAAGCTATTGTAGCTTTCAGTTTTGTGTGAAGCACAAATCATGTGTTAACTTTACTTTTACTTAATTCAGACAAATCAGATCAAAAGCATCATTTAAACAGGCTTCTTTGAAAATATTGTAACTCACATTAAGAATTTCTCCTGGTTTGGTCAACCTAAAATAACTTCTCCAAGTGTTGGCTTGCACTATCTTCCTGTTAGCTATGTCTGGATCTCATGCATGTAATGGTAAACTACAGCTCAACATCTTTATGTTGGGTACATAATTTGGACATATCCCTACCAGGAACAAATACAAATTAAACCTTAAATCACAACACAAAAGATACATATTGTTATGTTTTCTAACAGAAACATCCCACTGTATCCCAATTGTTTTAATGTCTTACAAAATAAATGTATTTGGAATTCAGGTTTCTTATGCATTGTCTTACAGACTTTTATTATAACCATTCCCAACTATAATAAGACTGGAGAATATAGACATATATTTTCCAAGCAGCTTAAATGAATTTTAAATATGCACTCCGTCAAAATAAAACAAACAACAAAAAAACACCCACCGGCATAGATTTCATATGGTATAATCCTCACCCAATCGATGAAGGTTTTAACATATTTCCATGAGTTTAAATATGAAAAGAGCCCCTGGGAAACCGAAGCCTGATTAGTTTTCCCTTTTTAGTGCAGCCTGCAGAGTGTAAAACACAGCACATCAGAATTGAATTTGTCATCTCCAGACCTCACAGGAATTTTAGGAACTAAATAGTTAGGAAGCCATTCTGGTCCTTCTTGTTGCTTTAATCATAGTAGAAGTTTCAATTTAAACATTCAGGAAATCTCCCTTATTTAAAGCAATCAACTCACTGCTGAAAGGAGTCTGGCTTTAACTGTGTTTAATTTTTTGGCATCAGGCAGAAGTTGATTGGTTACAGCTAGTGCATGAAAAGATTCAACCCCATTCCCCCCCTCCTACTTAATCTTTTAAAATTCCAAAGTGTTGCTGCATCATTTCTACTGAGACCTGCATAGACTTCCAATAATGACAAATCAGCAAGTAACTCAAAGCCCCAACTGGAAAATAGGCATAATACTGGAAAGTATAAGGAAAATCCCACCATAAAGGAGCCTTGAAGCCGGAGGTCCTTTGCCTGTAAAAAAAAAAAAAAACCCAAGCATGGAGCTCAGGTTTGCTTGCTTGTTACAGACCACAATACCTGGTTTTACAAAAGTGTATTTGCCTGTGGTATCACAATATCAGAGAAGCTGAACACTTTTGCAACTTACTCATCCAAGTTTGGAGCCTGCCAGCTCACTTGACAGGATGTAAGACTGATAAGACTGGACAAAATGGTGACCAGATAATAGGCAAGGAATTGGACTTGCTGGTCTTCTTAACACTTGTGCAAATGCACTATTTGCATTATGAAATGCAAATGGTTGGCTATGGGTTATGATATTCTGCCTGGGTAGAGTGGAGTGATGGAGAAGAGATTATCAGATAAAGTTATTTCAGAGAGGCTTCAGGAAATGCATTATTTATGTTTTTGTGTATACTTAAAGGAAAATGTTTAATTGCAAGTGCAGGTCTACTGAGGGAATTGCTTCACTGACTGACAGTAGGGGAAAAGAAAAGATCACTTGCCAAAACTCAGCTGGAAAACGAGTGAAATCCATCCTCTTGCCAAAGAGCCTTAGATAACAGGACAGCCAGGTTTTTGTTCCTCTCCAGCTGATTTCTTATTAAAAGCAATTGGCAACATTTTAAAATGTTTTAATGTTTGCTGATAAATAAGAATGTTATAAAGTACAAAACACATACAATTACAAAATCAGCTTTGCGAGCCCAAGTTTTAAGAATGAAGGGCTGATTTGCAAATGGTTTGGTATATAAGAAATGCAAATGTGAGGTCAAATAGAAGGCTAGTACTTTAGTAGTGGTTTCGTCTATTGTATGTCTACATTACAGATATTTTTCAGCCCTTTTATTCTAAGAATCTGCTTAGGGCAAGGAAAGATCTTCCTGTTCTGGCAGGCAATTTGGGTAGCTAGATAAAAGATTTACTTCCCTTTATCATATTTTTCAATGTTTCCACTGTTTTAAAATAGATTCCATGCATTCTAAACCTCTTGGGTGGATGACCTAGCCTGAAAGATATGCCTATATGTAATTCACCATTGATTGCCTGTATCAGTCAGAATGGAAGAAAAACTGAATGGCAACCCAAGAACGTTAGTAGACTTTGCTAATCTGGATTAGGCATCCAGTGAAATCTCCTTTGCTTTGCAACAACAGGGAAGAGGTTGCAACCTCCCCCCCCAAAGGATCTACAACCATTATACATCCTTTTCAAGATGTAGGACAAACAAATTTGTGGTATAATCAAATGCTTTGTGCCTGCCTTGTGCCAATGTTTCCATCAGTTTATGAAGATGGAGAAAGGCTGTTTAGTGTTTAACTTCTTCTCCCTCTTCATATTTTGAGGAAGTGAAGAACTTCGTATTTCCCAGTATTACAAGCAAACAAATAAAGGAATAGTTGATCAGCATTTTCCTCCTCATCCAAAAATCTGGTTGTTGGGGTTTTTTTCCCTTGATTGTTTTGGAGAAAGAAAAGACTTTGTTCCCTTAAATACTGAGTTTAAAAGCATAGAATTGGAAAGGTTCATTAAAGCCATATTCAACTGCTTGCTTAGTGCCAGGATCTAAATTAAAGCAACTCAGACAGCTGACTGCTTAATTTCCATATCAACCCTTGCTTGGAAGGAGAATCCAGCAACTCTTGGGTTAGTTGGTTTTATTATCAAACTTTATGTAACTTAAATCCATCATCTAGTGTCCTATACCCTGGACTAAAAGAAAGCACATCTTCATATTCTCCTATGTAATACCTATTTAACTTCCAGGTATTTGAACATTACTATCAAATCATATCTCAGGTTTTCTCTTCTCAACGTTAGGCATTCCCACTTCCTTCAATTTCCTACAATCAAAATAAAATCATAATAATCAGACAGCTGATTTCTGTCTGCAAAACAAGAGCCCAGATCTTTGTAGTACAGGGTTCTTAAACTCCTGGCCCAGATGCATCACGCGCTGGTCACGCCCACGCCCAGCTTAACGAAGGGGGGGAAAGTCCTGATATGTCACCTGATGCCACCGTGATGATGTGAGTTTGACACCCCTGTTGTAGTATTTGTTCTAGTTTAAAACCTATCTTTCTCCTTTCCTCCTTTCCCATACCCTAACAGTCTCTTGGTTTTCTATTTTCCAGGCTTGGTGCTAAATATTGATGTTATTTACATTTCTACCCTCAGGACTCTCCCTGCAAACCAGATTTGAAACAACCCAGAAAAGAAAATCAAGAACTTTTGATAAGTAATTTATTATAGGAAAGTTAAAGCCATTAAGAAATCAGCATCTGCTACATCTCCAATGGAAGTTCCATTTACAGACTGTTAAGGTTTACATTCTTAGGCTACTTTCTTCCACCTATACAATATAACTGCTTTACAGACTGTCTGTTGTGTGGGTTGCTCCCTTGTGTCAGGGTTCCAAGTAATACACCCATAGCAAACAAAACTCTGAAGCAGGTAGATTCCTCAAAAAATGGTTTATTGGCTATATCATATTGGCACAGTTCTGGTGAAAACTGACTCTGAAGGTTTCTGCAGTTTACACCTAATTAAAAGTAAAAGTTTTTCTCTTTCCCCAAACAATCAGTCACATGATTCAATCAGGTTGCCATTCATTTGCCTGGTAATGTCACTCCTCTCTCTGATCAGGTATGAGAATGTCCTTGGTTCCCAGGAGAAAGTATTTTATTTTGGCTATAAAACCCCAGCTATCTCTATTCCCCTCTCCCTATCCCTCAGCTCCAGTATGGCAACACTAAAGCTTCAAAATGGCTTCAGTCAGGTCAGCTTCAGGGTTGACACCTTGTTTTAAACTATTTGCTTCTGAACTGAAAACTAGCTTCCATGTTCCTTTTCCCTTCATTCTCCCATATTTCCAAAGGAACCTGATTATTCTTCTCCCATCCTTCTACATGGCAAATATGGGTGTGTTTACTTAATATACTTCTCTCTGGATGTCTGTAGATGAACCTTTCCTCTCCTTCTTAGGGGAAACTGTATGGTAGAGAAACCTAGACAAAAAACTATTTCCACTTATTAGAGAAGAGGCTACCGGGGAGAATCCAGCATGACCCCCCTGGCCAGACAGTTTTTCCTTGATCCAAACAACTCTTTCCAGGCATGATCAAAGGGAAAAAAATATGAGGTAGGAGACTATCTATCGAATTCAGAATCTATCAAGTTTAGAATTGGAAAGAGAGGAATGGTTATTTCCCAGAGGTTTGTCCCCTGACCCCTTTGTTCAAAACTCTGATGGATCCATTTTCCAGAATGATGTAATACCTACCACTGCCTCCTGGTTGTCTAAATGTGAGTTCCTTTCCCTTCAGAGGCAAAAATAGTCATTGTATTGTGGATGGATTGCAAGCTGGGTTAAGAGTCTTGAGTTTGTGTGGGCCTAGCACATGAATGTGTTTTCAAGAAATTTTTATATCTGGATGCCCCTTCCATTGAATTAGATATCCCAGTTGTTCTTGCAGTGAGAATCCAAACTAGATTTTACCTTTAAATTGTTCTTGTCAGACTGGAGGGTAGTTGGATGTAGGAATATAAGTTGCATGGAAAGCAGTCAAGGTCCAGAAGGGAATGGGATAAAACCAACTATATTTTCATCATAGGTGGGAGTTGAAGAGGAAAGTTAAATGAGCATCAATTTTCTTGAAGCATGGAACTTAGCAGAAAGCCAGATCCTACCAGAAATGGGAAAGTCATCTTGCCAATAACAGTCAGCAGCTTGCTTGTAGGAAGCCTTGACAAGATCCAGCTGTTGTTTGAAAAGGAGGATGGAGAGTCTGGCAACAGGTGGGGATGGTAGCCATATGAGGCCTGAAATGCTGAAATGTGAGTAGAAGAATGAACTAAATAATAATGCAAACTTGGTAAGCTTTCAATTTGCCCATGAAATTAGTACAATTGTCTATGAAAGGACAGTTGTTTTCCAGAAGAGGGACTGTCCATTTTAGCTTCTCCAATCTCCCCAGAAATGATCTTTGGGGAATTCCCTGATATCCATTCATACTGAGTGTTGAAGGATTTAAATCCACCCGACTTCATCATACAAATCAGACAAGGAATGAAGGAATCTCAGTTTAGTTGTAGGGTGCTATTCTGCAGCTGGCACTCAGTGACTTGGTTCATCAGTTGTACAGGATGGCTCACTGGTGGCTTTAAAAAGTTATTCTGAATTGCCACCTGGATCTAATGTTGCAGCTCTTCAGCCTATTGCTGAAGAAAAGTATTAGCAGGCAAGGCCAGGCCAAGTATACACAATGAATTTGTCTACTTTGATCAAAATTTGATCAAAAGACATCAGCATGGGAAAGGTGTCAGTGACCATAACCTGGAACTAAACATTTGAGAATCTGTAAAAACACTTGGATATACATAAAATTAATATTAACTAGATAGGTAAACAGATTTGTCACCCAAACTGCTGTGCATCTTACATATTACATAGTAGAATTTGGCCATACTTAAGGAAATAGTCATTTGAATCTGAAAGCAAAAGGTTTAATTGGAACTGATGAAAGGGACCACCATATTTAATTTTGTGGAATTTTCAGCTCATAGAGAGTGTCAGTGTAAAATGAACAATACCGTAAGACATGTTTGGTAGTTTCAATGGCTCCTTTACCACCTGGGCAGAATCTGGATTTAACTGATCTCTCTTTGTACTGTATATTCCTTCTAAAACTGTTTAAGGAAGTATATCAACCTATGCTAGGGTTAGGGCCTTCCTTAGTTATCCTCCTGTAAAGTGGGAATAAAGGAATTGCTGGAATTGTTGTCAGGATTCTCACAACAAGCTGGGCTGGAAACAGGCACAATCAAGGGCTTAACAGCCTCTGGCACAAGTAAACACCATCTTTCAATTAACTCTATACATGATTGTACTGATACTAATTGCAGCACCTTTTTCAGTTGATCAGATGTTTATAAACACCTTGCTTTATCAGAAATGATTATTACAACTTTTGGATATCTCAAAACATGGCCAGATGGATGCTCCATGCTGGAAGAAGGAGGATGATGCCCCTTCATGTGTGTATCATGTAAAAGTAGCATAAGATAGCTTTTGAAGCCATAAGGTCAGGCAATCCTTTTTAATATTATGTCAAGTATACTTAATCCTGAGCACAATGCTGTGCTATGGGTATAGCAAACCCTAAAATGGGCATAAAAACAGAAGGAAAGAAAGTAGGGACATGGTACTCAATTCATGATTTGGAAACCAGACCAAGAAGGCTGATGGCTCATGTTGGATACATTTATCTACAGCTGAAGAACTATGAATTTGGGATGTCCCAGAAAGATTTGGAGCTGTGTTTGTCAGATGGTAACTTCTAGTGCAACTTATTGGACTGGTTTTGAGATTGACAGGAGTCTTAAACCAACTTAAACCAACTTATACTATTGTTCAGGAATCTGTGGTTCAAAAAGATGAAGTTCTGGTCAAGTTTAAAGTAGCTCTCCGGATTTTGATCTCAAGAGATCTTAAGAGCTCAAGACTCATATTTTCTCTTTCTAAAGTTTCAGTTCTACATTATTAATTTGTCCTGATTGACTTTATTTTGCTTGAGCTGTTGGAATGTTTATTTGTTTGAGAGGTTGGCAGAAAACCAGAGTAGTTTTCTGCAAATAATAATANAATAATAATAATAATAATAATGATGGATGGTCTTGCTTTGTTATGCTGTAATATTCAGTTACAACTTAAGCTGCACTTACTTTAATAGAAGAGTTGTTTAGAGGCAATGAAGTAATTCACAAGCAAAATAGTTTGAGATCAAGACTCTTCAGGTGAGCAGACTCACACTGAATAGTTTTGCTGCTTAGTTCTGGTTCATGTGGAGGTTGTACAACCATAATGATTACATGTTGTGGTTTTCATGACAAGAAAACTGGTATAGAGTTATTCAGTGCATAATATCAAAAGGGAGGCCATCTTAGAATGGAGTTGTTGGAGGCATTTCAAGCAGCTGCCCAGCTGCCCCTCCCATAGGGAGAATTTTATTTCTAGAATGTTTTTCTTTTTAATGCCCACCCAGATTGGTTCTTTTTCAAACTCAAAACTTTATTTTGCTGTCTTCTCCCACCACCTCACGTTTGGCTCCATTCTGGTCATTTTTAAGAAAGTTGTCCTGTTGATGGGCAGATGTAAAGGCAGAAGAGTATGACAGAGTCTCAAGCCCAGCTATATAATTTATTTCCATCTTTATGTTGAGTTGGAAAGAATAAATATGTTCTTCCATGCCACATTTTTCTTGCTGCAGTTACTTGTATCATTAACCATTTTTAGGTAAGTTCAGTTGCTTTGGGCCTTCTCATCTACTGTAGATTCCCAGGTGTGGTCACAGACCAGAAAACTTTTCCAACCACTGTCTTATCCACTATATATTTTTTAAATTCAGGACATGTATAAAATTATTAATTTTAAAGAAATCAGAACAACGATAATACAAATTCTCCACAAGGTTATTTCCACAGCACATACATAATTATCCACTGCTATTTTTAAAGATTTTTGATTTGTTTGGTAGACCCATTAGTGCAATTGCAGACATTGTTGTGTAAATAGAAAGGTATTTATTTAGAGATGCCTGTAAGCATTTTGTACATAAGGTTCCCAGACCAGAATACATTGCAGGATGCTTATCTGGATTGAAAGAATGAAACATCTGAAGACACTTACCCTAAAGGGGTACTTAGGCTTAGTTGATATCTAAGCATTTTTAAGTGAAAGGGTTCACCAATAATTTCAGTTTAAATCTGTATATTCCCCTAGCCATGTTAATGGAAGGAGTAATTTGGCTCCTAAATTTACATGTCCAGTATTTTCTATTCCTTCACCAGCTTTCCTACTATTGGTTAGAAAGTTCTCTACACTTCTCATGCTGTATTATTTGTTTCCTTGATGATTTCTTCAGTTTTTAAATTGTCACAATCAAAAGACTAGTGGCAGAACACAATACAATTCAATCTACACCATCTTTGGTAAATACATTTAAAATGTCCGCAGTGAATAACAACAAATATAATAATAATAATAATAATAANAACAACAACAATAACAACAATGACAATGACAACAATAACAATAATCACTAAGTACCACCAATTACACATACACACACAGAGAAAAATATCAAAATATTGGGATTTGCAGATTGAAGTTGAACGCTTTTAGAACAATAAATCTGCTGTTACACCAATTGTGATTGGGCCCTTGGAATGATAGCTAAAGGACTTCATCAATATCTGGCAACACTGAATTTATCAGACTTGAGCGCCTTACTTTTACAAATAACTACTCTGCTTGGAAGTGCCTATATTCTTAGGCACTACCTTAATAATTCTCATGTCCTTGTTTAGGACTTGAATTGTTTCCACCAGTTTTAGACTGTGAATTTAACTGCAGATTACCCATAAATAATTTCCATCAGTTACTTTCAAAAGGCAGCATTATTGGAACAGTTTGCATCCTGAAATGATACCTTTAACACCCTAAACCAACAACATATGACTTGAGAAGGACTGGATAAGTGGATAAAAATGCCAAATCCAGTCTAAACATACGCCCAATAGTGTAACCAACCAGCCATAATAATAATAATATCACATATATTATTCCAATACACTATGACATCCTTGATTCTTCTAAGAAACTTGATGCATATGAAGGCCAACATCAGCTAAAAACTATGCGCACATGTGTATATTTATATTTAAAATCATCATAATAAAATCCACTATTTTTTCATTGTAAGTTAGTTTCTGCACATGCCCAGAAACACACATACATACAATGTCATAATGGTAAGAATAATATTATGGAATGAGCTGTTTGCTATTAAAGAATATTATACATTTTACATTCATTCATCAGCCAATACTATTTTTAATACTGTATCTGTCATATTCCAAAACTTATAACATATATCATTCATTAAATAATGAATTTAAGATGTTTATATGGGCTACAGTTCATGAATCAGAGTTACATAAACAAGCTTGGGTACAAATGTGAACTCTCAAATCACTGCAGTACATTTTAGTGCAAACAAAATAATTCCATTGGAAAATCATAAATGGCATATTATCCCAATAAAATTAGTACAGAGAGACAGAAATTGACGTACATCAGTCTGTAGAAGGGATTGTATATGAGTTGTGTCTTCTTTAATATAAATGTTATTTAAAAAGAGAATATAGTTTTTTTAAAAGTTAAAACTGTAAAATATTGATTCTATTTTTGGTAGAACAGAATGATCCACTCAATGTGCTTTCAAAATATTCTGGTTGTGGGTAGTCAGGATCAACAGATCTTCTTTATTGTCAAATGCCATACTTTTAACAGAGCTGTTCAGACAGATAGCTTTGTAGAGATAAATGTATTGATTATAAACTCCTGAGCAAAAATAATTTTATTATATTTTGCAAAACATGCACAAAACAACAACATAATCTAGCAATTAAAAGGAACAATAAAGAGTAAAAAGATAATAGGGATAGAAATATAAATCGAAGCACAGAATGACTTCTGACTTCTTTCAAGAGTATAAAGAATGCTTACTTTTGACTTTTCTTTTAAGCCTATAAGTTATAATAAAATGTCCATCTACCCCAAAAAAAGAAGAGAGAAATGTTTTCCCCTTTTTAAATTTTAAAGTCATCAAAACCATTTGTTAAAAATTTATTTTTCTCCATCATGTGGGGTGGGTGAGGGTTGATAGGACAATGTGACGCATTGTGTTCTTCAAGAAATAGTCAGTGGCCCATACTCACACCAGCTAAGCTGGTATTGATCAAGATTTCTTTTCTGAGATCTTCATCAACTCCATCCAATTCTATCCTGCCTATCAGCCCACCAATTCTTTCTTCCTACATTTATTTTGTGACTTGATTCTTATTCATTCTTCCCACATGACCAAATCGCAATACACTTCATTCACAGTGGCCACTCATTCTTTATTTCAATCCACATTCATTCAACGGATTCATCCTTGATTCAATGTCTTGTCTTACAACACAAATTTTGTAAGTACTCCATTGGTGCTGAACTAGGCTTATTTTTTTTATCTCTCTGATATCCTCATCTCTCTTCAAACTTGCATTCCATCTAATGAACTTGGTGGAAGCATGCTCTATACACAGCTGTTTTTGTTTCCTGTAACAAACAATCATTAACTACTCTTGATTTAAAAATCTAAGAATGTGATGGGTGGGTGCATTGTATATAAAATTAAGAGACTGTATATTAAAAAACAAACCCTGTAGTGTTGAAAAGATGGGAGGATTTGAGGTTCAAATACAATAGACATTTTCCATTGGGGTTTTTTTTGTGAGGGGGAGAAAATCTTCATGGTTTTAAGTAATTAGATTTCACTTTTTCTGGCTTCATAATCAACTAATCCTGTTGCATAGTTTCTAATCCTGGTAAATTGGTCCACTTACCAGGATTAGTGTCTCCTGATGCCAGAATAGAATAGAATAGAATAGAATNAATAGAATAGAATAGAATAGAAAAGAATAACAGAGTTGGAAGTTGTGTGTAGTTAGCTGCCAGTATGTAGACAGGTTTTTTTATTTTTGTTAATAAAAATATGTTTCTCAGATTATTTTTCCTGGGCTTTATTTAATCAAGTATACTGCAGAAGAAAAACACAATCTATCATGTCTAATTTATGAAAGCTGATTTTTTCACTTTGACATTCTAGTCCAACCCCCTGCTCAGGCAGGANNNCCTATACCATTTCAGATAAATGGTTGTCAAAACTCTTCTGAAAAACTTCCAGTGTTGGANNATTCACAACTTCTGGAGGCAAATTGTTCTATTGATTAATCATTCTAGCTGTCAGGAAATTTCTCCTTAGTTCTAAGTTGCTTCCCTCCTTGATTAGTTTCCACCCATTGCTTCTTATCCTGTCCTCAGGTGCTTTGGAGAACAGCTTGACTCCCTCCTCTTCGTGGCAGCCGCTGAGATATTGGAACACTACTATCATGTCA
>AZIM01001158.1:103780-115416 GCA_000516915.1 Ophiophagus hannah
TTCTTTTCATCAAACTAGACATACCCAGTTTCTGCAACCCTTCTTTAAATGTTTTAGCTTCCAGTCCCCTAATCATCTTTGTTGCTCTATACTATAGTATACATCTCTATTATATAATAGTAATAATAATAATAACAACAACAACTCTATACTATTATGTTGTTCTATACTACCATATAAAGGTACCAATAAAGGAGAATATGTGTAGCTCAGGGTTGAAATAAGGGGTCCCTGGAGAGCCCCAAGGTCCCCTCACGTTATAAAGGGGTGTGTGTGCGTGTGCGTGTGTGTGTGTAATCCTGAAATACTCATTATTATATTTCAGAAGTACATGTTAAAGACCTATCTCTTTACTGATGCTCTTTCTGGGCCTATAGGATCTTCTATTTTAAATCCCTATATTTTAGGTTAAGTTTTTTTAAATTCCTTATCATTTTCACTAAAATATTTTAATTTTATTTTCTTACTTTGATGTTTTGCCTTCTTTAGAATGCTTTCACAAGACATATATAGAACACATGAAAAAGTAGGTACATACAATTATTAGATGGCTAATAATTCTGTTAGGCTCACAATTTAAAATCAATTTACTTAATGTCCTGCCTTTTAACCAGTAGCCTTAAGAAATATTTTGTAATTCTTCAACATTTGAACTATATAGATTATGCCCTTGTGATGGTTTGTATCATGAACCACAGGGACTGTGTATTTAATTCTTTAAAATTTGGGATTTAAATTCTTTCATCACAAGGCATCAAAATATATATATGCCAATATTCTCAACTTTTGTAACACTTAGAGGAAAACATATTAACTTTACACAGTGGACATAAAATGCTGCCTAAATGTCATTTATGTGATGCTGTCATTAATTTAGGCTCAAATACACTTCACAGAAAAGCTAAAATCTCATGCCCTTTAACCTAATGGTAGTATTCTACAGCAGTGCTAACAATCTTATATTGTCATTTACAATTGATAGGCTTAACTGATAGGTGTCTCATTTTTATATATAAAGATTGAAAATCTATCAACTGTCTGGGGTTTTGTGGAACTGCCTGTTTTTATTGTTTGTGCTTTCCCCACTGGATCCAACAGGTCAGGATGCCTTCCATCCAAAAATGTCCTCTTGTCTTCTCTGTGACAATGCCTGTCCTGGAGAGCAACATCTTTCCAGAAGTCCAGAAAATCTTAAACTTGTTTTTCATAAGGCATTGAAGATTTGCCACCCAGGCCTTTGGAACAGGAATTTGGCAAGCTTTATTGGTTAATACTGTTTTTTTTTTAATATTGGGATAATTGCTTTGATCTCAGATATTGAGTTTAGATTGTTGTTTTTTTAACCTTGTACACCACTTAGAGTCATTACTATGAGATGAGCATCCATATACCTCATTTAAATAATCTCTTCACCCACACATATACACAAATGCAACACACAAGGTAAAACTTTAGTGAATGTTTGAAATTGGTCTTAATTGACTTAGAAAGGTTTGATCAGGGAAAGAATGGATCCGAAGTTACCCAGATTAATGGACTCATCTGTGTGAAATAAATCCTCTTTTTCTTTGCCACAGTCTGTGTACTAAAGAATTTTAATAATAAAATCAAAGATGCAGCAAAAGTGGCAAATAGAAAAGAGCTGGCATGCAGGCAGAGAAAGTTAAAAAAGAAACATTTATTTCAAATTGAAGTTTTAATTTGATCACCTGTGCAATATAATTTTTCACTCATTCTACAACTTTGAATAATATTGATAAAGTAAAACAAAGGGGTTTTTTGTTTGTTTAAAAGAAAATTATATGTTTATCTGCAAACTCTTAAAACTGGAGTCTAAGGTTTTGGTGATTTGTTTTACATGTTAGAAATTAAACAATTTTTTTAATAAAAATCTGCATAGAATATTTGGGAATTGTCTGCACAGAAATGTATATATTGATATATATACATATCAAAGCTCCAAAATATATTGTGCTAAGAATTCCTTGCAGAATTGTGAACATTAATCATATTAGAGAATTGCACAGAATAAGTTTTCAAACTTTTAAGAAAAAGCCAAGCTGAATATAAAATTGAAAAAACTGATACATTTCTCCTTTTCTTTAGTGATATTCATACTTTTATTACAATATTTCATATTATAAAAATGAAAATATTATATTAAAATAAACCAATGTATTAGTTTTGATTCCCAGAGAAGAAGTTATAATACTCTGCTATGCAAAAATAAGAACATAAAGGGCAGATAAAAGGCTAAAACATTTATAATCACATAATAAATATGGAGTAGAACCAACCAAAAATCATTCCTGATTCATATCTAAAACCCACCGTTTCATTTAAAATTTCTTAAGGTGGCTTTTGGATTTTACAGATTACTGTCAGTTGAAACAAGCATTTCTTGCTCACAAAATAGCTGCATATTCATACATAACATGAGAAACAGATTTTCTGAGCCAAGCGCTGGTACATGAGATCTAGTTGCTCCAAGTTTGCTCTTCACTTTGCACAAAAACAATAGCATATCTGAATCTTGCCATTTGCGAAACAAGCAATTTCAGTCTTTGACAACAACTTTCATAAATGAATCGGGACTTAATCTGGCTTCCCAATCACTCTGAAATGTTTGCAAGCTACTGAATATAATTACTCGATGTCCTGACAATACTGTCACTTAATCTACTGATCACATTAGTTCTGAAGCATTAAGTTTACGTGTTCTTTAAATAATAAGAGATTGGAATGTTGAAGGGAAATGACCCTACTAATGCTAAACACAGCTCCAAATGACTTGCCTAACCATTCCAGTTACGAAGTAAGAAGAATCACAGGGTGAATCTGTAGCAAAGGGGAATAATTTAAGCATCCCTGCCAGACCCGCTTCTTCAAAGAGTTCCACATGAAAGATAATTATGACTGGCTGCTAAAAGTCAGGCTGAACTTCTTGATGTACCTTGGTTGATTTAGCTTCGGAGTTTCTAATGCTTCTGCCAACACTTCCTTCATTTTAAATCTAAGAAATCTAAGAAAGGAAGTTGCTAGTTCTGACCCAGTTCCAGAAACAGATATAGGGCTTAACAAATCTTGTGCCAGTCTTGAAGTACAATCTTGCCCATGTCACTTTGCAATTTTGCACATGTAGAATGTTTAAACGAGAAATTCTCTGCAATGACAATGGCTAGATATAAAGAGGTGCTTATTGGGAGCATGAAGAAATAACGGAAGATAACAATCACGAGAAAATAAAGGAAGACAATAATCACAGCCAGAACATTTTAAGTAAAGACTGGTTAAATCAGATGTTATCTTGAATGAAAACTAGGTTTCAGAGCATATTCTGAATTTCCAAAACAGGAAATTTGAAGGAAATCCTGCAGGCCTTTTGGAGGATGGGGGTTGACTTTCCCTGTGGTTTTTTTCTTGCTGTTTGTTTTTCTTGCTGTTGAATGGGGAGGAGATGGGAAGAAGATTTTTTTTAAGGAAACAAAATACAAATTATGTTTATCTAGATCTTTCAGCATGGAATCAACCTCCTACATTCTTAAACAGTACTTCTTCGTAGTGTTTTTCCCACAAGTGTCAAGTCCACCATTTTTCAGATTAGCCAAGTGTTGATCCATTGGTAGTGACAAGAATTGACCAATTGGCTTGTTGCCTGATCCTGATCCCATGGGCTGAGAAAGAGTAGCTGGCCCAAAGCCACTCAGCTGACTTTCACGCCTAAGGCGGAACTAAAACTCATACTCTCCTGGTTTCTAGATTGGGGCTTTAACCACAATAGTAGACCAAACTGCCTGTTTTCTTAAGTAGCACTATTCTGCCACATGAAACAAACAAACTAGAGCTTATCTCAAGAGTCCTGATGTTTCCACCTTTATATGATACATATACTTGATACCTAAATCCATGACTAAATTTAGGGCTGATGGCAACAACTCATTCCAGACTCATTTGGTGTTTTGTGAAGAGAGAGGAAATTTACCTGAGACCTGACATAAGATGCAGGTAATAAAAAGTTTGTAGAAGATGTTGTGATCAGTATATTATATCTCTACATTTTAATTCTCCTGATCCGAGGGCATTGTTATACTCTGTCCTTGACACTGTGCCATAAGGACATGGAAGCTGACCACATTCTGATTCCAAAACATATGGAATTTTGATACAGTACATATGCAAGAACAAATAAACTGGAAAATATAATATTATAACAAGTTCACGTAACAATGTAGGGAAAGACAAGCCTATTGAGTGGCGATGTGTGTGCGTGTGTGTGTATTCGCTATTAAAGCCAGATTCTGTTTTCCCCCAGGAACAAAGACTTCTCTGCCTTACCAAGCTCACTATCATCAGATGACTTCAATCATTGTTTTCAAATTAAGGTCCAGAATTGAAAGCCATTTTCTAACTAAATGCATAGCTGTTTTGAATTAAAGCTATATTGGCTTCTCTTTATCGTTGTATCATAATTTAATTAAATAGGCCTCCTGTGGAAGAATTTGTTCTCTTCTAACATGTCACAAGCAGTAGTGCTTACCAACTCCAGCTGCTATTCCCACATGAAGCATGCCTTTACAATAAGCAAGCAAATACACAGACTTTCTCCAAAACCACAAGCAAATACTGGGTGGCTAATTTGTTTCTTCTTGTCTAATGTTTTTTCCTCATGGAACCCAATGGCACTTGCCTAAGCTAGCAGAGGTACAATGTAAAGATATCTTGGGGTTACAGGAACAATTAGATTGCTAAATTCTGGTCACAGTTCCTGTTTCTAAATAAGCCTTATAACAGCCTTTTTAAATCTAGTTCCCTTCATATATGTTGTGATTATAACTCCAAGGATCCTTAATGCTGACTGGAAATTGTGTGTTTGCCATTTATCTGGAGGGCACCAGGTTGCATGAAGCTGGTCTACACACTTTAAATTGGGGAATTGGTCTGGATTTGTCGGTCCATTTAGTTTCTTTCTTAAATTCTGGGGTCTTAAATTCCCATCAACCGTATCCAGCACAGCCAATGACAAGGAAATGTGGGAGTGGTAGTTCAAAATCCACAGTAGGTATTAGGCTGTCTACTAACCTGAGCCACAGAGGAGTTTTAAAAAATTTAGATGGCAGGTGTGAAGCTCCACTCCTTTTTATATGTACATATTAAAAAGAGGTAAGGTTTCTATTAGTCACACCTGCCTTGTCAAAGTTTAAATGCACTGCAGCAGGTGTCACTGATGCCAGCTCCTTCATTCCATTTCAGTTCTTTGTTGTAGCAGAGGAGATGATTACCCCGAAGTGAATGATTCCAATATACATCTCCATTTGCTATGATCTACCCACCATTGTTAGTCTGTTAACACAAAGCTACTAATGGTAGGGCTATTAAATATATACTGCAAGACTCTGGACAGCAAGTGGCTGATCACAAAGAAATACAGAAATTTGTTGACTCTCTGCTGCCATCTAAAGGTCATCCATGTTTTTGTAGCCCAGCTCTGATGGTCCTGTAATGGAGAATGAAAAGATTCCTTGTCTCAGCACTAGAAATGCTCTCCTCTACTCATGCAAGGCAAGGCTAAGAACTACAGTGATAGTGGGGTTATTCAATATTATTAACTAAGCAGTATTCTATAATATTGTCACTTTAACCAATGATTTGATTCAGATGTCACACTGAAGAGAGAAAATCACTTGGAAAAACAATGAAGCAATTGCATATTAGATTTTTTTATGCATTTGTTGAGCTTGCATAAGATTACTAATATAATAGACCAGGGGTGTCAAACTCAAGGCCCAGGGCCAGATCTGGCCTGTGGGGTGCTTAGATCTGGCCCATGGGGCTGCCTGGGAAACAGCAAAGGTTTGGCCCGCAGTGCCTCTGCCAGTGAAAACAGAGTTTGCAAGGGCTGCGCGCAGCCCTCTTGAGCTCCATTTTTACTGGCAGAGGGTTGCAGGAAGCCGTCACAGCCAAAAATGGAGCTCAGGAGCCCATTTTTGCTGCTGGAGCACTTAGACCCCCGACGAGTGATATCATGCTGGTCATGCCCCCCCAGCCCCCCCGAAGTCAAACACAACCCTGATGTGGCGCTCAATGAAATTGAGTTTGATGCCCCTGTAAGAGACATTTACAGTGACATGCTGTGCATTAATAATGCATATTAGGATGACACACTGAAATGATTTAGCGTAGTATGGGCTTTTGCTCACTTTTACCCTTCTGTCCATTGTTTTAATTTGTTTCATCTCTGTTTTATCATGAGTGTCCAAATGAGAGAGAATATAAAAATGTGTGTGATGCACAAATTGCACAATTAAATGCAAGTTCATAATGGGCTGAATTTGCATGATGTTACTGCATGGGGGGTGGTCACTATTTNACACGGCTGTATTTTTTTCTCTCAGAAAATATTTTCTAATGGACAGCTAATAGATGGAATGAAATAAGCAATTCAAGACTAATATCAGTATTAAATATTGTCAATAGGGCATCATTTAGGATGGTGGTATTGTTGAGAAGATTTTAACTCGCTTAAACTTATACGTGTTAGAATTGTATACTCCCTTTGTTGCTAAGTCCCAGAGACAGAAGATGGAAGTATGGTTTTGAAAATATATGCCTCACATTTTATTTAACAGTAACAATCTTCTGCTTGAATGGAGACCATTCCAGCTTAATTTCCCTTCATTCATATGTTCATCTTTGGAATGTTTGGCATTATTATGATCTTCACTCTACAGTCTTGCTTACAATAATAGACCATAACATTACATTTATCCACAGGAAACCTATACATAGATCCTTAAAGTCCTGGCAACTTGAGAGAAGCAAAGTATCCAAATATATCTAATTATAGATATAAAATATATATCTATATTTTGAGTCTTTGAAAAATACAGTGAATCATTATCTGAGATGGTTGTTGGGACTGGACTTTCTTGCAGGTTTTTTTCCATTATCAGGAAAAAAAATACAGTTGTTTCATTGCCATTCAATGACAAAAAAATTACAGTAGTTTTTCATTGCCGTTCAGTGACTAGAAATTCTGCCATTACTCAACTCAATAATGAATTGTTTAATATCAATTTTGTGATTCACAAAATACATTGGTGTCATGTTGATTGCTGATTCTGATATTTCCAAATTTTGCAAATTAGGAAGTATTTGGAGATATGAGTGTTGCTTCTACCTCAAAGAAGAGATGTGAATTACAGACAACTTTTTGTTTGTCTTGGATTGTAATCTGAATTATTTTTTCTTCATGTTCCCCTTCCCCAATTAGTTCTGCCATACCTTCTTTTTTACTATTTAAAGTGGCAACAGTTGTAAGAGCAAATGCAAGAAAATGGAAGGAGGCTCCATGCTTAGGTTTTCTCTACTCTAAAACTGTATGAAGAGCACAGCAATCTTCCAGGACAAACTAAAGAAAAATGAAAATGATGGTTGCAAAATATAGAGTCAAATAGAGTTAGTCATGGTTAAGATTAAAAGTAGCACATTAAGAAGAAAAGTAGCAAAGTGATTTTGATCACTTTTGTGATTTTGATCACAAAATAATCCAAATTATTTTGGAAATGAGTAAAGATGTCTAAACAAGAGCCTTCAGCAGAGTCAATGAAATAAAAATAAATAAAAGGGATGAAATTATTTGGGCAGAACAATAGTGGCATATTGAAGAGTAGAATTGAAATAAATGTTATAAATGTCAGGAGCCAAGAAAAAATAAATGGAAAGAAAGTAATAAATGCTGTGAGAATATTGAAAAGTGGTCAAGCTGAAAGGAAATATGTTGTAATTGGATAAATACTAAAATAGGGACATGATTTGTTAATTGCTTGTTTAATCTGCATTGTATTGTTTTCTAATTGGAAGAATGTAACCCTGGTAACCTAATTGATAACAAAAAGGAATACAAAATGAACCAGGAGGCTGGGATTGGCAAGATTTTGATCGAAGGCTACAAGAATTGACAATAATCAAAAAGTGACTGTGGTTTACGCTGGGCAGGGAAAGTTCTGACCAGTATTTCGTGCTTCAGGATAAAGAAAAAACATATAAACTTAAAAAAAGAAGTCTGTTGCATGTTTAGAGAAAGTGTGTGATAAAGTATGAATCTTTGAATTATGAAATATGGCTTGTATGGAATTGAAGCTCGATTGCTCTATGATAAAAAAAAGCATGTGATGAGTAGTAAGTGGTTTTTGTGAGGAATGAATGGTTGTCAAAAGATGTGAAAATGGCTTCTGTCTACTTTGTTACATGGAAGTTATTGTTGAAGGGTAAGGGCAAATATAAATACAGGTAGTCCTCAACTTACAACTGGTTGCTTAGTAACATTCAAACTTAATGGTTGACCTCCCCAGAGCTACTTACAAAGTTTCAAAGAGCTACTTACCAATTTCAAAGTTCCAATGGCTGTTCCCCCCTCCCCATGGTCCCATGTTCACATTTGGGACACTTGGCAGCCAGCCCACATTTGCAAACTTTTGCACTGCCCCACATTCCCTTTGTCAATGATTTATGATGTTTTTTGCCACAAACTGAGGGCTAGTTCTGGTTTCCATGTGTTTTAGTTAGACTCTTTTCTTTCTCTTCTTTTTCTTAACTTGCGTCATTTTCTTTGGCTTGCTATTGCTTTCTCCCTTTCTGTGTGTTGCATTATGCTGCAAAGGAACAACGTCATGGACCTGAGAATAATTCTAAGAAATTAAAACAGAAGGGCAATAACTGTCAAAGCCAAATTCAGAGTTTGTTTTAATGTTCTTGGTCTTGTTAATAACCAAAAAGCATGAGCAGCCTGGGCGGACAATATTTGCTTCTTCTCAGGGCACATTAAATCATTCGCTGAGAAATTTGGGGAATGATGGGATGTCCCATATGAATTCTTTCCAGCTGTTGGTGGTCTTTCCAGGAAGAGATGGAGCAACCTTTCTGTCCTGGATCCCTTCTGGTTTTTCCCTTAAGGTGATAAACTTATTATCATTTATTGGTATCTCTGCTGACTAATATGTAACCATTTTCATACTGTATAATTTGCTCACCTCATGTTCAGAATACTTGATTTATGTCCTTCTGCTAAGCGCAGGGTTCATGCTTGACAGATAAGGAATCTTAGTACATTTCTCCCAAGCCTTCTCCACTGAAAAGCTTCCTTTGTTATGCAGACTGGGATTGGGGCTGCTGCAGCCATGCTACCCTCTGTAAATCAGGATGCCCTGCTCCTGTTATCCATATACTTGTGCCTGTAATTTATTTCAGTTCACACAAAGTCCCTCATATCACATTATCCTGTAGAGCAGTGACAGATTTACTGTATATTCTTTTCCAAATGAGATTTTTAATTTAATAGAAGTTGCTGTATAGCAGAATGATTTATTACAGTGTGTGTGGTGACGTCTTGGCAAATGACAGCACACCTCAATAATCTGGCAGGCCTCTATCCACAGAAGTGGTTTAGCATAGGGAAAGTTCAGCTTCGGTTGCTGTGGCACAAGAGTTTTGTTGGTTTCTCCGCCCCATTTCATCAAACCAGCAGTAGAGAATGCCCAGACAAAGCCAAATTATATATATTTGGGGCACATCATCTTTTCACAACTCCTGTTTTGTTTTCATCTAAGAAAAAATAATGTTTGTGTGTAATGAATCTGTGATTTATATTCTAAATCAACTGTTTCAAAACATGTTTATCTGCTTTCCGTTCATATTTGTTGAATTGATTTCCAAGGAAGCGTGTTAGAAATGGGATGATAAGTCTCAAAAATGGAGGAAAANCTCTTCCTTCCCCCTCTGTGTGTGTATGTGTGTGTGCCTTCCAGTCAGTCTTAACTCCTGATGACTTCCTAGACAAGTCTATGCAGTTCTCTTGCAATACTTCAGAAGTAGTTTTCCTTGCCTTCTTCCCAGGGCTGACAGACCCAGCTGTGTTTGTGCCTAAGGTGGAACAATTACTCATGGTCTCCCAGTTTCTTTAACCACTAGATCAAACTGTCTAATGATGGCTTAGCTTTTAAATATTGAAGTTAATATCTATTCTGGATCTCCTTGGGGTTTGTTTTTTTTTAATACAGTGATTCTGTGCCTTAGATCTTAGGTGTATTCAAGTCCTCATGAAATCAGTGAAAGTTATTTGAGATTATTTTACCTTTAAAATAGACCTGAGATAGAGATTAGATAGAGATAGACATTATTTGATTATATTCTCAACACAAAGCAGGATCATCAAGTCAGCTCTGAAGAAGAATATTGGGCATGTTCACACATCTGATTAGCATCAGGTAGAATACAATACTTTTTTTTTTACTATTTTTGGATCGAGACAAAACTACTTAACATGACATATGGCATATCAAAATACCATAATGATATTTGCTGTTCATGCTTTTTATAATAAGATGGCTCTATTACATATAACATTATGGGAAATGTGCTACTCTTCATATCTAAAGCAGGAAATGTGCTATGATATGGGTGGGTCTCTCAGTTGTTTCTTAAAGAAGCTATGATCGCATCCTGTTGCCACCTCATTAATGCTTCCTTAATTCAGATGTACATTTTCTGGAAATTCACAGTGATTTTGTTCCTGGAGTTTGGTAATCTGTGGAGTTTCTGGACTATTGATTGAGAATTTAGGGTTGTAGTGTGAGTAGTATCAGTAATAATTCTGTTTGAGTCCAGTCCACTATGCACAGATGGATTGGACTCAAGCAGAACTAAAAGCCCTGGATAGAAAGACCAGAAAAATAATGACAATGAATTGTGCCCTTCATCCATGCAGCGATGTTGACAGACTTTACTTACTAAGAAAAATAAGTGGGTATTACAAGTGCACCAGAGAGTTATGTATATTAATATAATAAAAATGCCCAATAAAATGAGCATTGGAATAATATCTGAAGAACAGTGAAGAAGATGCATTGAAGGTAATATACAATGAAGGCTTGCTGATTGCTGAAGAGACCAAACTGGCTTACAGGAAAGAATAGAAAAGAGACATGGCAGCACATATTACATGGCCACTACATTAACAATAGCAACAGCACTTAGACCTGTATACCACTCCATAGTGCTTTACAGCCTTCTCTAAGCAGTTGTCAGCATATTGCCCATCTGTGTCCTTGTTTGCTGACCTTGGAAAGATGGAAGACTGAGTCAACCTTGAGCCAGTTAGGATCAAATTCCTGGCAGTGGATACAATTATCCTGCAACACTACATTCTAACCACCATGCCACCACGACTCTTCTTCTTTTTAAAAGAAAAAAAAGTAACAGGCAACAGAGATAACAAAATCTGGCAATGGCTAAGAGCAGAAACATTGAAGAAAAACACAGAGNCCACCTCTGAAAAGAAGCTGAAGAAACAGTGGGCCACTTTTAGCTGCTACAAGATTGCACACACCACAGCATGACAAAGGAGCAACAATAGTACATTTGAGAATCTGCTGTTATTGAGTATATATATATCACTCAATAACAGCAATTTGTAGTGCTAATCTTATAACAATAATTCGTGCATTATTTACAGGTATTAATTTATGCATAATTACATTCTTATTTTATCTATTACTTATATTTGATAATTACCTATGTTTAATCTATCTCTGTTCTATCCAGTTATACCATTGTTCCAGTGGTGGGATTCAATTTTTTTT
>AZIM01001158.1:123958-134420 GCA_000516915.1 Ophiophagus hannah
GACCACGTTTTACCCTGATCCTCTCCTCCTGAGTAGACCATGTTTTACCCTGATCCTCTTCTCCCTGCATGCCATAGGATGGATAAGGGATGGGCCTGGGTCCTCCTCTGACTGCTCAGAGTCAGTCTCCACCAGGGGCATGACAGGTATCCAATAAGCCCAGGAAAAATGGTATCTAGGGGAAAATATATTTCTCCTTTTTAAATATAAATTGAAAGAGCTCTGAATCTGCATAGAATTTCTCAATTATTCTAAGAAGTATTAACAGATATATTATGTTTCATACGGGCAGGGAACCAATCTCTCCACAATACTCATTTCTCCACCCAGTACTGAATTTCAGAATTGTAATTTGCTTGTACTGTATTTTATTACTATTTCAGGGTGGCTAGTAATTAAAAGTCGTTAGGGTTTTCTTTTAAAAGGAAAAAAACCAAGCAGGATGCTCTTTATTTTGGGAGATTATTTGTCTATCTGCTATTGCTTCATTCACTTTGTTGTTGTAGCCACTAGAATGCATCCCTCAACAGAATAAAAGAATTGTATGCTCTAGGCTAATAGGGAACATATTCTCTGAAAGTGGATATTTAATGGAGCCCAAACCATCTGTGCATAAGAAGGAGGCTTTCAGTAGTCCTGAAGGAATCTGTAGGGGAAATGAATATGAGAAACTTCAATGGCCCTGTAAAGATTGAATGGACTTGGTAGATGCAAATATAGATAGACTGTTGTGGAAAAATGGGAAATGTGGTGGTAACTGAATAGTAAGGGCTTCCTTGGAAAGTGACTTGACTGGCTTCCACATGGAGTGCTATCATATTCAGGACCTGATAGCTGCCAAATTTTAATTGAGTAAGAAATTAAATAAAACAGAAGACAATATTGTAAAGATCGGGAGGAAGACAGAGAGGATATGGCAGGGAAAAAGGAATCTTGATTATTGGAAGAGAGAAGAATTATAGAAGACCTACAGAATTATGTACATTTGGTGCAAATAGCATGTGCACCCCTATGGGGATGGGTTGAGTTTGTGATACAAATGTGTACACATACACAGAAATGCAACCTCCAAGCCACTACCCAGCCCTCCATCACTGTGACCCACAATAAAGTTGAGCCATTAATCAATTTATACCTGTGCATTCATCCTTTCTAGGTTACCAACCATTACAAAAATTCCAGTGTTAAAGATAAATACAATTTAAAGGCTTTTCAAATTTGTCTGGATTGTGCCCATTATGTTCAATAGATCTTGAGTGGAGAATGGAATTACTTTTTGAAATAGGGAACACCTACTAATTAATAATTACTTCACTATTCCTGTGAACACCATTAACTAAGTGAAATGAGATACTTGCTTTAGAGATAATCTTCAATTAAATGATATTTTGAATTGCAGTTAAGATTTATCACTTAATTATTTTATGGTAAACAGAGAGAGAGAATGTTGGAATTGGTCTCTCTTATAACAAGGATTATCAATGTTTACAATAGAAATAGGAGAGGAATTATTTGTTTGCTATGTCTGTGGGCTAAAATAAATCTGTAGTATCTTCATGTTCTAAATGAATATATTCATGGTCCCAACTGAATAATTAAGATGCTACTGAATGCATGAAATTATTTTCAGCATTTACACTTTACCGATATATCTATATGACTGTTTTTCAGGCCATGGTATATTGGTATAAGCTTAACATATCCTTCATTGGCAATATTCAAATTTATCTTTTCTGTTCTGTCACTGATAATTAGCCACCACTGGGTCTTTTATATTTTCTGTAATACTTGGAGAAAAATAAAGATTTAGACAAAATTAAAGAAAATGGTGTACATCAAATGCATTTGACCAGTTATTTAGATATACAGATGAAGGAAAAAACCCAAATATAAGTAGATATCAAATAAGTCAACTCTGGTCAATAAGATACTATGACTTTTTAAAAGATGGTTCTAGCTAGAATTTTGTTAACGTCAAAATAATCTTTTGACTAAGTTTGGTCTTAATGTCTGTGTATATCCAGTTGGGCATTCATATGATTTATCTCAACAGGTTTCCTAGCTCCTTTTCCGAAATTCTCCTTTAAATAAATTCTCCTTTAAATAAAACAATGCCTTGTTATTTAGGCAGAGGGACATTCCTGAAAAGCTTCTTCTTAGCTTTAGCTCAGGCATTAGTGATGAAATTGAACAGCTGGCAGAATTAAATCACCCAAGGGACCCCTGGGAAATTCTGTTCCCTGGTCTAATTTGTTTATATTGTAGCAGTTAGATGATGATTGATTCCTTCCCTTCCCTTCCCTTCCCTTTATCTCTGAAATTCATTGGAGTTCTTCAGAAATCCTACAGTGGTTTTGGTAGATACATGTGGAAATAAAACTAGATTTAAGTGTCAAAGATCAAAATGACCAGGACCCAAGAAATTGTTTCAATGTTTTTCTTTGTGTGAGTGAACATAGAATAAGATCATTTGACTGAATGGAAGCCACAGCGCTTGCTTGCCTTAATAGAAAAGTTCAAATGATAAAGTGAATGCCATTTAAGGTCAAAACTCACCCACAATCCCAATAAAGGAGAATATTGATATCTGAGGGGTCCTTGGTAATCTTTGAACCTGGTTGTTTTCTTGCAGACATTTCATTACTCAAAGTAGGTAACATCATCAGTGCTAATCATCATTACCAATGATGATGTTACCTAGTTTGGGTATGAAACATCTGCAAGAAAATAACCAAGCTCAGAACGTGCCAAGGACCCTCATCCATAATGCTAATAATATTGGTCCATAATTCTGTCCCCTTCAAATAGCAATAGTTTATCATACATCTTCTTTCTGATTTTCTGACATGCTGTTCTATTTGTATAACCCAATAGTATCCCAACAGTGAATAGATACATTCTGTGGGATCAGAATCTGTGCCAAAAGCAAACAGTCAAAGAGAGTGGTTCACCCTTATTCACCCAACCCTATTCAATAATACGAAGCTCTACTGTAATTTTGCAAATGTTGGCTATCTTCCCCATGTGTAAGATCACTTTAGATTGATTGCCCTCAATTAATCCTTTTTTTGTACTTCCCATTGTTTGCATTTGTATTAATTTAGCAACACGCAAAGGACTGAGGGTGCTGTTTTCAACCTTTATTATTTAGTATCTTTTAAAANCCTTTATTATTTAGTATCTTTTAAAACCTTGTGCGTGTGACAAATTGTCCAATGCGTTATTTATGTTGTGAACTATGTTGGATGGTATCTGATTTATTCAGAGTAAGAGAATTCTAACTTCTTTTATGCGTGTCCTCCGAGATAAATGTGGCATCTGCTCTTGAATCTATTTTGAAATTAACAGTTGTCCCACAATTTGTTAGCTTTATCCTCCATGAGAATGGCATATCTTTTAAACAATGCAGGCGAAGGAAATTAGCCTTCCACTTCTGTGGTCACTTCAAATGCATCTGTGTAGAACATGTGATAGCAAATTGTACTATATTTGAACATTTCTTAGTATTCCATCTAAGCAAAGGTCAGAATTATTGGGACTTTTTCCAAATCATATGCATATTGACCCTAAAGGTCTAGGGCTTTTTGGGGGGGCAATCTGTTTTTGAGAGAATTATTACCCTATAGTAACATTTAACAGGAAATTATCCATCTTTTATTACTAATGTCTACTAATTTATACTACTATTCTACTACTATACTATGAGATATAATCAACCAAGGAACATTCTTCTTAGCAATAGCAATAGCACTTAGACTTATATACTGCTCCACAATGCTTTACAGCCCACTCTAAGCAGTTTACAGAGTCAGCATATTGCCCACAATAAACTGGGTCCTCATTTTAGCAACCTCAGAAGGATGGAAGGCTGAGTCAACCTAGGACCCAGTGAGGATTGAACTCCTGGCAGTGAGCAGTGAGTTAGCCTGNNNTACTGCATTCCAACCACTGCACCACCAGGGTTCAAACTCCTATATACGTCAATATTTACTGGGTTCTGGTTTCACTCTAACTGAATGCTTTGGGGAAGAGTCAGTTCTTCAAAACCTTCCAGACTAGGATGGTAGTGGCCTGCTGGACATTGCAGTAAAAGAAGAATAATGAAATGGAGAAGGAGAAGGAGAACATTTTCTGATCTTACTGACATTTTCCCACATAGATTTTAGTTTCAACTGGAAAGTTTCCCAAGCTTTCCATGGTGATCTATTTGGATAGTGACGCATTGACTCAATCTATTCAAACTTCATCTGGAGAGCTTTGGGATCCTGATAAAATGACAATGAAGTTGTAGGCAAGCAAAACAATGCACGTGAATGAGGGACTTTATACTTTTCAATATGTAGAAAGTAATGATAAGCTGCCTACACATATAGTCTTGGCAAAACATTACTTTGGAATAAAAAAAATTAGGAACTCATAAAAGATTTTGTTTAAAAAAAAATGAGAATTGGGTTTTCAAAACACAAAAATTAATTATATCTAACCCACACTCCTACACAGATGCTACTCTGACATAGCCACATTCTATAAATGCACATGGTTTAAAACTTGCGCAAAAAAATTATTTTTATTGCATGCACAAACATTGGGGATTGATGCTTAAATCCACTAAAACTCTTGCTGACAATTATCGGGATTAATAGCAGCAAGAATTCTATCTGAGGAGCAATGAAAATTCACAGTAATCTTAAATCTGGTGTGAATACAGCTAATAATCTCATAAAACCATCCACACCCAGCTAATCCCTTTGATCCTTCATCCTCTTCCTCCTTGGGCTGCCAACTAAACAAATTCCCACCCCTCCCCATCAGCCATTCCATGAGGCCTTCAACACCTCTCTCCTTTGTCGTAGAGCACAAAAGTATGGGAGGTTAAGGAAGTGCTTGCCACACTTCCAATCTCTTTTCAACCTTGGCAGTGAAACAGAACATGAGTTCAGTTTACATAAGAAGGAGGACAGAAGAGATGCAGGGTGGGGAAATACGTATTTTGGTGCTAGACACTGGTAGCAAAGATTCACAGGTCTTCTGCTATCATTTCTCTGATCCTATGGAATGATCATTCCATGGGACTGGAGGAATGTTGCAAAGGAGTCTTCTCTGCCATATTTTCCCCTTTCTGTCCCCCTGTTTCTCCTGCTACCCATGTCAAAAAAAAGCAGGGGGAAATAACAAAGAGTGGGTTTATGCAGTAAATCACTCCATGGAAACAGAGAATTGGCACTAAACAAAGTGTAGAGAGGAGAGGAGGTAAATATGACTCTTCTGATGCCAATTGCCCAGGTATCAAAAAGGCACACTTTCTCACATAAGGTGGATAGCTTTATTTTTCTTCCCTTAGGTAAAAGGAAGTGGAATGGACATGGCTTTGCAAATCAAACTTTTGTAATGTAGCTGCTCATCCATTGCAGCATAGGTACTCAGGGCCTAAACTGGGTTTGGGGGAATGGGAAGGTAGAGCTCTATAGTGTTCCCTGGTGTTCCAGAAGATCACTGGACATGGGTCAAGAGCTTCTTCTAAGGCCATGCTACTGCTGCAGCCAAGCTGGAGAATGGGTAATTGCTAATTCAAGGGAGTACCACCTGAAAAAGCCTACTTCTTGGAATCCTATATTAAATCAGGATAGGAACTTAGGCAAGAAACATTATGCAGGGTGGAAAACCACCAGAATTAATTACAATTAAGTGCCATCTCCAGTTACTATAATATGATTTATGCATCCCTTACTTTCCTTTAAACTCTGTGTAGCAGTGGCATAAGTGCAATCCTACAAATGGTTATGGGTTTATATTCTCAGTCAGTGCCACACGCAACCTCGTTGCTTCCAAGGGTTCTGCTGCATTCTGTCGGTTTACTCTCTGCAGGACTGAGCAAAATTTAGCTCTGGTGAATCCCTAACACACAAGCTGAGTTCTCATGTTACTGATGAGGTCTTCTTCTTTAAATGTGGTATTAAGAGTACCTTGGAGTTCTGAGCAATATTATGCATCCTTTTTTAGATCTGTCTGTTCATCACAATATTGTGCCAGAGCTTGTTTGGGAAACATGATTGGCAGATAACCATCTCTATCTTTTTCACTGCTGGAGGTCAGGGCTGGACAAAGGTAATGCTTTTTTAATTAGTTGTTGAGAGGATTGAATATCATGGGTTGCATACTGTTTCTTCCAAGACTGCATCTGAAGAAAACCCCTGGCCATTTTCACATGTGATACTAGAAATTACTTTCCACTTGCACCGTGTGTGTCATTTGCAAAATGTATTCATGTGGGATTAAATGCAGCAAAGAACTTGAAGATTGGTACATTTCTACAAATGCAGATCTTATTTCACATCATATATAGATTTAAGTGCAAACAAATTTTTAAATTTATCTATGGAAACACCCAAGCTTGCATTCAAGTTTTTGAAACAATATCTTATGAGAAAAGGAAAAAGAAAATAGGTATCCTACTGACCATACAAAGCCCCCTGTGGCTTGCTTAAATTTGTATTGATAATGTAATAAGACTGAAAGAAAACAAAAATTGTAGAAGCCAAGTGAAAGTAATACTGAAATCATATTTAACTGCATGTTAATATATTAAGCAGAATGAAAACTTTAGGATGGAAAAAAGCTATAATACAGTAGTTTATTCTAATTAAAGCTAACCTAAGCACTTCTGAATGATTCGGCAAGCAATATCAATACAGCAAATAAATGAATTTTCCTTAGTATGTGCTTGATTTAAGCTTTGGGTCATTCTATTGAAATGTTATTTGACTGAGCATTCATAACCCATAAAACAAATTGTTTACTTTAACCTGCCCTGGCTTTGCTGGTATAGTTACCAAAAGAAACTCTATTTTGATTCAGTAAGACATATTTCCAAGAAAGTATGTTTCATATTAGTTTGAAAGGAGGCAAATTATTTGTTGGTGATGCTGACTTCCATCTTAGATTTCAGGAAAAATCCACTCAGCAGTGAAAGCTTCTATCCAGCTTCTGTTTAGTACAAGTCTTAATGATCAGCTCTGGTAAGTAAGACTGGTAGTAACTATGATGTGGGAAATACTTTGTATTTGCAGTACTCTAGTGGGAATTAATGAAGTAGAGACTCTTTGAAGGAGTACAGCATCAATAACAATGTTGTACTGTTCCAAAGGCCAGGGTCAAGTATCATGTTAGACCAGGAACACTATTGTTGGTCTTTGAATTATATCCCAGGTGAGTAGAGACAAAGAAAGAAATGAACTGGGCTTGGACAAAACTGAAGATTATTTAATGGAAAATTAAATTACAATTGAAATGATCATTCCCTTTTGCCCCATTAAAAATTACTATTAAGCAACAAGTTTTGGGAGTGGCTTGAGAAGACAATGTTGGGACTAGAGGCTGTACATTTCTGCACGCAAGGTAAAGGTGAATATATTGATTTGGGAATAGTTGTTGAATATATCTCCTTTTCATCCTATCCTTTTTAAGCCATTCTGGAAGCACATCATGAATAACTTCTTGAGTTTTTTACGATGGATTCCACTTGCCTTTGAACAGTTAGTTATAAAAGAATAAAAGATGGATTTTTCATGTTTGTCAGACTTTTAGAAGAGGTTATCAGTAATCTTTGTTGTCTATATAAATATAGATATTTTGTTTCTCTTCCATAATCACAATATTGGATGAAGTATGAACTCTCCATCAAAGGTAGAAAACCAAATGGTTACCCATTCCATGCCATTGCCATAAGATTTTAAAATCTTGAAAATGCGCGGGTTGATTTTTCATTCATGGAAAAACTATGGCACAGTGACATTTTTCAAAAGGAAAATACAGCCATCCAGAAGATGTCCTCTCAGTTCATTTTCATTTTATGAGCAGATAATATGGGTTCTTTTTTATATCTAAAGATAGACATGTTATAGATCTGATCCTCCAGCTGCCAAAAATAATGAGACCAGAACAACAGGGTCATATAGATCTTACAATGAAACTCTTGAACTAATTTATCTGAGGTAATAATTTAATCAATACTAGCTGTAAATAGAGAAGCAGTTTGGTCTAGTGGTTAAGACCCCAGGCTAGAAATCAAGAAACTGTGAGTTCTAGTCCTGCCTTAGGCATGAAAGCTAGCTGAATGACTTTGGGCCAGTTAGTCTCTCTCAGTTCAATTCAGCTCATATGATTGTGAGGAAAATAAGAGGAGGAAGATGTATTAGATATGTTTGCTACCTTGAGTTATTTATAAAAATTAAAAAGCGGAATTAAAAAAAAATAGAAGGAAAGAAATCTTTACAGGCTGTTTTATTCCTGACCAAATGTCTATTGCCAAGATTGATGTTTGTATGATTTCTCTCTATAGACACTCTCTGCTGAATTCCTGTTTGTGGCATGAGCCTTGATTAATTGGGGTGACTGATATGCTTCAGCAAGAAATGAAGAAGGTGGCAATAGCAGGTGCAATAAGAACTGGCAGAAACCTTAATATTAAATTGTTCAAGAAAAGAGATGTGGAAAAAAAAACATTTTTGCTTCCATTAGCATTCCTCTCTCAGCCAATTTTTTTTTAAAAAAGAGGAATAAATTTGCTTCTCAAAGAAGCCGTTAAGTGGTAAATTGGCAGAGAGTGAAAGATTTTCCAGATAAGTAACACACATGCATACAGAGACAAAATAAAAAATTACACAGAACCCTGAATTAATTTTGCATAGTCGTCAAGGCCAACCACCTGGCCTTAAACCACCCCTTGCTTAGAAAGATCCAAAGTGACTGAGTTTATGTTTTTCTTAACTGCCCCAAGAAAAGAGAAGATGTTTGTGAAAGATGTCTGCACCCCTTCTTTCTGAACTATAAAGGCAGCCCTATCCATCTTGTTCAGGTTGTGTGATCTCAGCCAGAGGCACAACATAAAGAAGCTCTTTCCTCGTTCTTCTTGGCTGCTTCGGCCATCCAGATTTCAACTACCACGATTGTGACAGGCAGGGAGAGGCAGCCAGAGGGCGGTGGGAAGGGAGAAATATTATTGTCTCTAGCTTTCCAGCCCACTTAATTGGCCTGAGGAAAGGGCAGGCGAGGGGGGTGAAGGGAAAGATTTATAAACAAATAGTCCATTATGCTTCTCATTAGTTGGAAGAATACCTGCATAAGTGGAAGCTGTCAGTTACAATAAGCACCCCCTCTCTTTTTTGCTTATATAATAATCCCAGCATTCAAAAGACTAATCACTATACACTGATCTACAAAGCATCTTATTTCCTCATCAAATTTCCTTACTCAGCTTAGCCATGCTTGTCAGCTTCTCAGCTCCCCTTTTCAATAACTGGTTTATTCTGAGCATCCAGCCAAGAAGCATTCCTAGGAGTAAAACCACGGAAGAATGAAGCCCTAATTTCTTTATCTCACTCCAGGAGAGATTTCTCCTTGTGCACATGGGAAAGGTCACGCAGGTAATTTGGGCTGCTGGTTTGCATTAGAGAGGAGGAGGAGGAGGAGGCCGATTGGCACACTGGAGCCCTTTCTTTGTCTGAAAAGTCAGATGGCCACCAAGGGTGAAGGAAGAATATGAATGGAGAGAGGAAAGAAAGAAAGAAAGAAAGANAGGAAGGAAGGAAGGAAGGAAAAGAAAGATTTTTTTTTTTAAAATTAGATGTTCAAACATTAACTCTTAAAGCTGAAAGAGTCTCTCCCCCTTTTTTGCAACAACAAAACCCAATGGAAAATAGACTGAAAATATTCTAACGAATCACATTTGGCACCACGATGAGATAATTAGGTCTGTTTAAGCCCCATTAAAGCAAATGGGATTTATGTACGCAGTTAAGGATTCAGGACTGAAATTCAATATGTATGTAGAAATCAGAATGTTTAAAGACTTACTGGCATCTCCTGATAGTTCTGATTTTGGCAGGCTTAAGAGGCAAAGTCCCATAAGCTGTCAGCTGTCACTTATGATTAAATCTTTGCTCACCATTGTATGTCTTGCATCAAATGTTGCCAACTGCCCAATGGTACCAGATATGACAGAGCAATGGGTTTCTGGGAAGGCTGGGTTCCTCAAAAGGACGATAGGCAAGAAATAATTTCTCCCCAAGGACAATCAATGCACTGAGAGGGCATTGTATAGGGCCTTTCTACCTTGTAGGTGGGCAGCATTTGATCCCGAGAACAACACAGATAGTGCATGCACCCATTTAGTGGTTCAGACACATGCACCTATATTCACATGCAATAATTTGTACATACCTCCAACACCTTTTTTTTTTTACCTCCCAGCAAGAAGTTTTAGTAGGAAGTTAGTACCCACTCCTCTCCTAGAAAATTGAAATAGCCTAGGAAATATTAAAAAGGCAGAATATTTCCTCTAAAAAGAGTAGAAACTCAGCAGCAGAAACTCACCCCAGAAGCAGAATCTCACTCCCACCTTTGTTAATAGGTGGGCCATTAAGGCCTGGGTCAGAATACTTTACATAAGAAAGATCTCCAGGTA
>AZIM01001158.1:178014-189361 GCA_000516915.1 Ophiophagus hannah
CCACCAAGCCACACCATGCCCACTAAGCCAACCCACAGAACTGGTAGTAAAAAAAATTGAATCCCACCACTGGTGTGTACACAGCAATGGTGTTGAAGAAAGAGACCTAAAACAAAATGGATAGATGACATCAACAAGTATTGCGAGTCCAATTGGCCAAAAAAAAAAGAAGACGCTCAGGAGGGTATTGGTATATATGTGTATATTGGAAACATTTATATAGAAATCTAGAGCAGAAAAGAAATAATAACGGTGTAACCATTCTGGATGGTCTAAGCATGAAATAGAGTGTTTCACCTTAAAACCAGGCTAATTCAAGCTTGAGATTGTTCCAATAATTGAAACATCCAATTCTGAATATGAAAAAAAAATTGGGCTTGAAGCGGGTGTTTCCAATTTAAATCAGTTTTAAATTTAAAATATTTCACATAGAGAAAATTATGTTTGTAATGGCAGCTCTAGATCTCATAAAAATTAAAGTTACTGATTCAGACATTAAATCATGGGGCCAACGTTAATGAACTATACACAAAAGCAATCTTAAATTCATTTTAAAAATGTAGAGATAATGGGACTCCATGTTAGATAATGGGACTCCATTTAAAAGGAAAGGATTAAGCAGATCTCATTAATATTACTACATAGGATAAATCAGTTCAATAGAAACAATAACAATAGTGCTTAACAGTGTAGATCACCTTGCTAAACAACAATATAAATCATTTCCACTGGCACACAACGGCCCAAATAAAAGTTTAATATGTCTTGATAAGCTTGCACAAATGGGTTGCTCAGCAAATTAGAACATTATTACTCAGGATGCTGTTGCAGCCAAGTTTGCTATGAGGCTCTAGTTAATTTCTCTTCCACCCCGTACTTCATGCCAGTAAAGGATTATCACAAAGCAATTTGTTTCAGATTTGGTCTGATCCGTTTCTGCTGAGAACTTCAGAGACCACCCCAACCTTATGGAGGAAATAAAGCTGTCTGATGATGGAAAAGCTGTTGATTATTTTTCTAAAGTTGCTTGTCCGGGAGAACTATTCAACTGTTCAACCCTTTTTGTAATTTAAAGTATCTTAGACAGACTTTGTAAGTCACATGTATTTCAATCTGGCAAGCTAAAATGAAAAGCAATTATAAGTACTAATTTCATTTATCCAACGGTTAATTAAAGACAATTTTTAAATTTGGTATTGAGTACCAAGAAATAAACTTAGCTGTGGAATGTGCTATGAAATATTTATTTGTCTACTAAAATGGGAAAACTTGAATTTAGATTTCTACTTATAATTCTTAAAATGATTTAGTGCAGTGTTTTTCAAACTTGGTCCCATTAAGATGTCTGTATAACCCTGTTGGCTGGGGAATTCTGGGATCTGAAGTCCACACATCTTAAAGTGGCCAAGTTTGAAAAAAACACAGGTGTGGAGCAACTTGGTAGGGTATGATGGGAGCTATAACCCCACACATCCAGAGGTGAGTGGATTAGAGAGGACAATTTGAGAATCATATAAAATGCTGAATGAATATTGATGAAAGGACAAATGAAAGGAGGGAAGATGCTAAAGAGCTGTGAATGCTAATTGGGTAATCTAAACCCTAAATTTGGATCTTTTCAGTGATGCCATAGTAAGTCATCCCACAAAACACCAGCATTATGGTAAGGTATGATTTGTTGTTATGTTGTTGTTAAGGGGGAGAGAGAGAGAGACAGACAGACAGACAGACAGACTTCCACACACTACACCAATCTGGTTCTCAGGGCATGATGAAAATGAGATAGAGTTGCTTTGGAAATATCTCAGAGACTTAAAAATAATCTAGGTGAGTTTTGATTAGCTCATCAGATTCAAGATGTAGGGTAAGAAGGTGATGTTTCTCTAAAACATAAAATGAAGTACAGTGAAAGACAAATCAAAACATTTAGCTTAAAACTATCAAATAGAAGTAATAAGCATTATTGATAAATGTAATATTCAACTTAAATGTCAATGGTTACATAGTTATAATTGCTGCCAGCAGATTTTATTCACAAATACTTACATGTACACACAAAGTGTAAAGCGCAAGAAATCAGGAGTCCAGGCAATTTAAATGAATGTATAGGTTTATGCTAAAGCTCTCCACAAGAAACTAAACTACTATTGGTCAAAACAAACTGGTGGTAAATAACAGTCAACAGAATTCAAGATGCACTGGACTTAAGTTTTTTGTGGGCATGAAGGGACTCGAGATATATGATGCATTTGACCCCTCCCTCAGGCTCAACCTGGTCATCTCTTACACAAAGCAATATAATTAGATTTAGTTTTTCTTTGCTCTGATGGTTTTCAGATGCACCAAATAGAAAGTCCATATGTCCCAGTGTATCCAACCTCCAGCAGGTGATTATAACGAAGTAAAAAGAGAGAGTAAAGCTTCTTTCAAGAGCCAGTTTGGTGTAGTGGTAAAGGCACCAGACTAAAAACGGAAAGACTGAGCCCAATCCTGCCTTGGACACAAGTGATTTGAGGCTGGTTACTTTTTCCTCTAAGACTAAGCCCAAGATAAGAGCAAACTCCTTCTGAAAATGCTGCCAAGAAAACTGCATTTATCCACGCACTCTCCAGGAGTCAACACTNCTCTTTAAAACAAGAAAATGCTTCTTTCGTGTAGAAAACTATATGTGCATGTCCCTGTTATTTTCTAGACAATTTTTTTTGGAAATGGTTTGTTATTACTTTCTATTTTTTCATGTTCTCTGTCTAGCCTTGTGACCAAGAATTCCTGTTGGTCCCTCCTCCAAGTACAAATCAGGCCCAACATTGGATGATTTCAGTTGGCTCAATTTATTAATTACTACAACTATAGCACATGTTTTCACAGCAAAACCAGTATCATCCTCTATCATCTCAATGGTGGAGAAACAGTGAGGCATGGAAGAAGGAAAAACATAACTCCCTTGAACATCTTCTGTAGAAAGCATTAGCTTGTATGACTAAGGTACAGGTTGCACTAATGGTAAATTAATAATAAACACCAAAATTAAATTATTGCAGCATTTTTTTGTTTCATAAGAAATTAGAATGTTAAAGATTCCATGAATATAAGAATACCAGAAGATAGAAATAAGTGAAATAGATTGAACTATAATTAACTGAAAATGAAAACAAATTGATTTGCTCTCAATGCAGCCTCTATGGAAGGGCAGAGAGTAATTATTAGCTTTGAGATCTCCTCAAATCTTTCTTCTACTCCCTTTTCCTAATCTTGTTCTTGGCTTCTTTTTATATTTTCCTTTCTTTCAGAAAACATTTTAAATGATTGCCATGTAAAGGACTAACTCAGCAGTTGGAAGCTAATTATGGAAAGCAATTGGAAGGTTTCTTTAACCAGTTGCTGCATAAATTCTTTTCTCCAGCGACTTTAGGAAAGCCTTCTGCTACTGTGCATATAATTCAGAGAAAAATCAGAAATACAGCCTAAATATAGACTAGCTGGCCAGCTAGCAAAGCATGGGGAATACAATAGACTTCACATTCCTCTGGGTTTCTCTTTTTTTGGCCTTTTCCATAATAAAACCTTCAAGGGAAAGCTAAAGCAAAAACAGGTCAGCTATGAGGGAAACATTGATGTTGGGTTGTTTTTTTTTTAAGATTAATAAATTGTTGGGTTAGATGCTAGAAATACACCCAAACAGTTCTTTCCAACTAGGGGGCCCAATTCAGAAGTAGATCATTCCGACTCAATGTCTGAAGCTGGACTAAGCATTGGAAAAAGTTATTCTTCTGCATCTGATTTGCAGGAAAGACACATCTTTGCTTATAGTCGCTGAATCAATAATGTGTGATTTTCATCTTGGGATTTATTCACTCTGCCAGGTGTCCTCTTTGCAAATGCAAGTTACCAATTGTTTTTGGATGGAGGCAGCGATGATACTGCCCTGTATTTACTCCTGTCCTGTCACACCGTAAAAAAGTGTTCTAAGCACATTTTCCTGCCCTTCAAAATATTGTTTCAAAATATTGTTTCCTGCTTTCAGTGCCTCAGACATTGCTGTCTGCTTTGCCTATGGCACATTATTTTTTTTTTCTAGGCCAATCTGATTGGCTGCTTTGTAGAGAAAGGAACAGCCCCTCCTCCCTCAACTGAGATGGTGGTTGCCATGGTTTTCAATATTTTCTAGAGCTATCATTAAGATAGTTGTGCAATAGTAATTATGAGATTTGTCTAGCATATAGAACAATGCTGGTTGGAAACCTAGCAAAACCATTTTTGTTTAATTACTATTTTTCTTTCCCAGAGCTGCCTTCTTTTCCACTCTTTTCAAAGTTAAGTCGAGAAATTTGTTTCATCATTTCTCTAATTGCTTTACAGCAAATGACTGGAAAAATGATGAAATGGTTTACTACTGTAGTTACTTTAAAACAACAACAACCCAGAACAGTGAAAAAAATAGCTTGAGAAACAAAACTTGTATTTAAAAAAATCTCCTAGCTTTAAATGCATATTAAATTATAAGTCTCTCTCTCCCTTTCCCCCCTCTCTCTCCCTCCCTCCCTCCCNCTCTCTCTCCCTCTCCCCCCTCTCTCTCCCTCCCTCCCTCCCTCCCTCCCTCTCCCTCTCTCTCTTTCTGCCAGTTTTGTATAATGGTAAGGTATCAGAGTAGAAACACGCAGAGCATGAGTTCCTTGGCTAGTCACTTTTCTCAGCCCCAGGAATGAGGCAATGGCAGATCACTTCTGAAAAACCTTGTCAAGATAATTGCAGGAACTTGTCCAGGCTGTGTCCAAGAATCAGGCATAATTGAATAGAAGAAGAAAAAATATTCAAGTAGAAAAATAGGTACCACTTTGGTGGGAAGGTAACAGAGTTCCATGAGCCTTAGTGTATAGTCATGTCGTCCATATGACCATGGAAGCATCTTCGGACAACACTGGTTCCCTCAGCTAGGAAACAGATGAGCACACACACCCCTCAAAGTGAGACATGACTGGACAGGGGAAATCTCAATCTTTTTTTTTTAATACCAGTAATACCATCCACAGGAAGGGAAGGGACTGGCTATTGATTTCCTGGAACAGGAAGGTGCAAGAGCACATTAGCAGAAGAATTGTTCAATGAGAGGAAATGGGAGTCTGCCATCCAAACTGGATATTTTGCAGTATATAAGCATCTCAACCTGGACAAGGTTTTTCTTAAAACAATTGGCATGAACAGTAAGGGTTAAGGGTACATTGTAGAGATGACGTGTGGAATTGATGTGCTGCTTATAATCTCATCTATGGACAAAGGTCCCTATGACACAAGTGGTTAAGGAAAAGGTTTCAAGTATTTCAGTTCATAGTTTCTGCTGCTGTTTTAAGACCTCGACTATTTGTTCAAAGGGAGATTTGAACTATTTGTTTTTGCTTAAGTTAAATCTATCTCACAATGGGCTTAGCCTTTTACTATTAATTCCTACTTGCTTCCATGGTATTGACAATTGGGTAATTCATTGATTCTGTCTATTCAGCTTTTTAACCGGTATTATTCCAAGCTTTAATGGTTTCTTCATGCTACAGTAAGTCTTAAAGAGACAGTCAATCATATTATCCAACTCAGGAAGATCCCAAATGTTTGAAAAAAGTCCAAGTTTGTGTTGGTTTCAGAAGAGAATTATTGCTTTGTGGATTGCATTGTGGATAATAGAGAAAGCCAAAAAATACAATCACAAGTTGTAATCTCATGATGTCTTGCTTAATAACCAAATGGGAATTGACATCATAAATCTGTTGCACCCAAATGTCTTTTTGTTCAGTGCTAAGGGATGGAGTTGCCATTCCAAGCTCTAATTGCTAAGTGAAGACTACCATTATCCTAATAGTTGAAACTGCAAATGATCTGCAAGCTCTAGTAATGAAAGTCAAAGAGCATGGTGAAAAAATGGGGGTACAGTTAAGTTGAAGAAGACCAAACTAATAACAGAGTTACCAGCCTTAGAATTGGCAATGAAGATACTGAAGTGATACTGGTAGATACCTTTTGTCTTTTAGGATGATTATCTACATCCTTTTAGGGTGAGTATTGTCAGTGAAGGAACAGGAAGAACTATGCCACAGACTAGCACTTGGAAGAAGAGCCATGAAGACCTTGGAAAAGGTATTCAATCCCCAGATTTACTTATACCCACGAAGTTCGGAATTGTAGATGTGAAATAGGACTTTGAAGAAGCAGGATAGAAGGACTATTGATGTTTTTAGATTTTGGTATTGGAGAAAACTCTTGAGAATTTTATGGATATCCAAGGAAGCAACCAAATGAGTGTTGGTACAAATCAATCCAGAGTTTCATTTGACAGGTTAAAATTATCATATTTTAGATACATTATGTGAAGACTCAGATCCCTTGGAAGTTCATGATGCTGAGAAAGTGGAAGAAAAGAGAATGACAATAAATAGTAAGATGGATGGTCTCAATTATAGCAGAAATGGGTGCATGTTGGGAGACCTGAAAGACCAAATTAAGACACATTGTCAGGAAGAAGGTCTGTCTATGTGATTGTTAAGAGCTGACACCAACCTGATAGCACATAATTAGTCAATGATATGTAAAACTAAGTAGATGTACAATATATTTGATTCCAAGTTATTATGATCTCAATATATTTAATTGTTCGCTTAAATAGGCATTTCTTGTACTGTGCCTGATACAGTCTTAAAAATCATCTACACTGACCATCTGAATTTAGTAGATCCTACTGGCTAGAAATAGTGACTAGAATGTAAGAATCTTGAGTACCACTTGAGATACATTACCTGCAGTTCCTAGTAATCCACTAAGCAATAGCTGTCCAGCCTAGTTTTGCAACACAGAAGAAAGAAAGAAAAATGGAAGAACTATTGGAGCTTATTGACTGCTGCCACCTGCTGGAAGAGTAAATGGTTTACAATTCTTTTGGTTGAAGTGCAGTAGATTCTAACAAATTGCATCCTCAGAGTTATGTACAGTTAATGGGAGTAGTTTCTTCCTGTTACACCTAGAACTTGAAAAGAGATTGGAAAATCTGGGAAGTATTTTTAAAAACTAGGGTTTTCTTCCTATATTGACTATTATTAACCTGTCTAAAGATAATTGTTTGATAATTCATATCTTTGCCTATATTATATAAATAAAGACTGCTCTCCAGAGGTTAAAACTGGAATCTGTGTGTGTGTGTGTGTGTGTGTGTGTGTGTGTGTGTGTGTCTCTGTCTCTGTCTCTGTCTCTGTCTCTCTCTCTTTTCCTGGTTGAAGCAGAAATGTTAACTGTAAAACAAGAAGACCCTCAGTGCTGAATCAGATCTTGGACGTCAGCCTAAGGATTGCACTGCCATGCAGAACGTTCTAATTAATAATTTCCCATTTCATCTCAGGCAAGGAACTATGGTTACAAAAGCAACTTCAGATCCTTACATCATCTTCAAAGAACTTCAAAGATTGGACTTTTTTTGGCAGATGGCAATATTACATTCCTGGTGTGATAAAACTAGAAATGATTGCTCATTATTAACTTCCAGCCGGAAAGGATGAGAAAAGCAACTGAATCTCTGCCAAAATCTCTGTGTCTGAGGATATGTGAATTCCAGCCACGATGACTTAAGCCATCCTTTCAGAAACACATATCATAGCTGAAGAAACAAAATGTTTGATAAAATTCTGCAAGATGTTTAAATGAAAAGTCCCAAGCAGCAGAGACAATTTTGCTACACTAGATAGAAGAGCAAATGCTCCTTTTTGTCAATAGGACCGGACTAAATCCTTTGTGGTTTTTTTTAAACAGGCATTTCTTACATTCATGCAATTCCATTGGATGGTAAAGACAACACTTAGCAAATTATTAAAAAGGTAACAGATAAGTTTAAAGCCATGGAAAAATAATTAAAAACTAAATTTAAAATTAATGTTCCATTCTGGGAAAAAGGTTTTAGAATAACTCCCACCTACAGAAACCTTTGCTAGTCAATTTGCATTGCTAATTCTGTATTTAAAGTAAAAAAGTACTTATACCTGCTAATAATCAAAATCTGTATGATCAAAATCTGTAAAGTGGATAGACTGAACTAGAATGCAAAAAGCAGGAAAGATTTTCACATAATTTTAATAAAAGCTTTTGGCCCTGAGGGCAACTTTTTTCAAAACAATTCTCTTCTTATTAATCTCTAGTTTCAAAATTCCTTCCTGCCTCAAAAACAGTCTGTCAGCTAGACTGAAAACATATATTTGAAAAAGTATTTTTGGGGAGCAAGATTGTAGAAACCTTACACATCCAGCAGAGTCAATTCTGCCATCCAGATCTCAGAAGTATTTTATAATGGTTTACACTATAGTACATGAGTTCTGCATTTGAAAATCCAATGGCTTAGGATAGTGTTTCTCAGCCTGGGCCATTTTAAGATCTGTGGATTTCTACCAGCTGGGGACTTGAAGTCCATTCTTCTTAAAGTCACTGAGATTGTGAAAGTGACAGCAGCATTTATTTCAGTTCTTACATATGGCTGCAATGAAATCTTCAGATGGCCCTAAGAGAAACCAAGACCTACCCTATGAGTGATACATGTTTAAGTCATCTTTAGATGTACTGAGTTTAAAATAACATTTTTTATCTTATTCTAGCAATCCCTAAGGGAATTCTAAAGATCTCTAGAATCTATTAATCTTTGTCATCTATTATCTTTGAGGAAAAATTGGCTGTGACTGGCAATAGAGGCAATTTCCCTTAGGTGCTTCTTGCTTTTGCAGCAGCAGAATCTGAGTTTCTGGACTTCAGTGAGTGCTGATTATGGTGCCTAGAGAACTCCATAGTGGATTTTTCCCTCATTGGTGATGAACCTGAGGAGCTCAGCCCTCACTGAAGTCCAGAAACTATAGGAGATGACTAGGCTGAGCCTAAGGGAGGGGTCAAAAGCATCATCAGTCATGAGTCCCATCATGCCTACAAAAGATCTAAGTCCAGCCCACCTTGAATTCCTTCTACTCTTATCTCCCGCTAATTTCCCTTGGCTGATAGTAGATCAGATTTTTGTAGAAAGCTCTAGCTTACAATAAATCTGTATACCTATTTGAACTGTCTGGATCTCTTGATTTTCCTGGTGCTTGACAGAAATCAAATATATGAGAATCTGGCAAACAGTTTGGATATGGCAAGGGAACTAGTTCCTTTTCTCAGATTCCAGGAGCAAATATATTTATTATTTATTAAATTTATTTGCTGCCTATCTCACCATGGAGCTACTCTAGGCAGCTACAACAATAAAAATAGAGAAATGAAAATGAAGTAAATGCCAGTTTCTGGGGAAAAAATGTCGTAAATTGAAGTCATGTGACCGTGGGGTGTTGCAAACAGGCAGGTTGCCAAGCACCCAAAATACAGTCACATGACTATGGAGGGGCAATGTTGGAACTTCTAAACTGGATCATAAGAGTATGTTGTAACTTCAAACAGTCACTAAGTGAATAGCTGTAAGTTGAGGACTATCTGTATACATTTAATGGACCTGTTCACCCCCCCACATTTGTGTTCCCACTACTTCATTAATTGGGGGCTCCAAACAGAATTTCTTCAATGTTTTCGCCAGAGGTGAAAGCCATATAGATAGTTTCTGACAGCAAGATATAAACTAAAATGAATGTTACAAAGAATAGAGAGTTGAAGCCCCTTAAAAGAATGAGCTGCTACAAAATGAAAAAGGCAAAGAGGAAAGTTTCAGCATGAGATGGGAAACATCAGACAGAAAAGTAAAATGGCAGATTGAAGAATTGTACAAGCGGGATGAGAAAAGGAAGGAAGTAACCTGTTGTTACACTGGCCTTGTGCAGAGCATAAATACACCTAGCACACTTGGTAGAGAAAGCCAAGTACATCAAACATAGCAGACATGCTTGGAATGTGACACAAAATGCCCTGGGTAAAATTCTGCTGAGAGGAATCAAAAAGAGGCTTGATAGATTTCAGTATTCTCAGATTCAGATCATGAATTTATCAGTGCCCTGGGTGATGGAGGAAGGAAAGAATTGTCTGAAATCACTGCTTTGAACAAGGTATTAGTATTAATCCCTGAAAAAAGCAGTTATAGATTCACTAAGCTACCAAAAGAAGAAAAAGTGAGAAGAAATTGTGCTTAAGCTGTAAGTGAAAAATGTCTGTTGCTGAGAGATAATCTAATGAAGAGAGATGGGGTAAGACAATTACACATTTAAAGGCCGTTAAACCACCTAGACTTGCTGAGAGTTGGGCAGCATATAAATTTAATCTATTGTCCTTGCTTTTGCTATTATCAGGAAGCTTACAAATAACTCAAGCAACATCATCTAGGACTGAATAAGTTTAGATTCCCAAGCATCACAACTGGAATTGCTAATATTACGGGAGGGGAATTTGTGTAGGCTGCCTTGTAAATCTTTCTGTTCTTCTGTTCTTATCAAAAGAATTAAGAATTAGTAATGAAATCAGGCCCAGTAACAGTTAAAATGCCATTGGGCAATAATAACCTCTTAATTCATAAAACCAGTGGTAAACAATCTTGTTATGTCTATTATGATCATTTTTTCCATTTAAATTAACTTTTCCCCTCAGGTCGCAGGAAGGCAGTTAAGAAAGAAACATGAGTGAAAGTAGAACAACTCTAGGAAGTATTTGCTCTTTTCCTCAGTTGAATCTTTAAACAATTACTCATTCATTCATTCATTCATTCATTCATTCATTTATTGTTTGTTTGTTTGTTTGTTTGTAATATTTATATAGGCTTCCCTCTTTCAACCTACGCTGGGAAATTTCTAATCATATATACAGTATATCCCTCTGAGAAAATCTCAGGCCTGGTTTGGTTCCATTATGTCAAAGTTACTCTTAAGTACTACAGTGCTGCAATGGCTGTATCTATCTAGAGTAGCTCATAGTGTCTTCTCTGTCACATCATACTCTATGAGATTCACTTGGCCGCAATCATGCTGGCATTTTATAAGTCATTGAAGAATGTTGGATGTTCCCTCAGACATGGAATCTGGAGGCTGGTTAAGACCATCAGTGTGATTTTTTTTCTTCAAAGTTTTTAGTTTATTCAAGAAAGATTAAAATACAAAACACCAAGATTTTTTTAATATAATGCGATTTTTCATTATTATGGTTCTATGGATTTGCACTGGATTAGTTTTTGAGTTTTGTTGGCTTTGTTGGCTTTAATTCCATGTTTTCCACACATATATAGGTGCCTTCGAGTCAGTGTTGATTCCTGGAAACTGCCAAGACTAGTCCTTGCAATTTTTTGGTGATATCTTCAGAATGGCTTGCCCTTGCCTTCTTCCTAGGGCTAAATTACTAGCCCAAAGTCACTCAGCTGGCTTTCATG
>AZIM01001159.1:177370-189749 GCA_000516915.1 Ophiophagus hannah
ATGTATATGTATATGTATATGTATATATTGCCTGATCACTTCAGGATCTCAGCCAATGCATGATTTGGCCTAAAGTCCTTGTTTGTTTTTATTCCTTTCCATAATCTCTGTTTGATTTTATGGCATTTTGAAGGGAGTGAGAGATATGGTTCTAGGCTATATTAGATAAAATAAGCTTTTTATCTCCATATAAACTAAAGCTGCCTTCTTTCGATATCTATACCACAGCAGGCTGAAATAACAATCATGCTGTCAGAATGTGTATTTCAAGTAGGTTTCTACGAAAATGAAGCAACCACAATATGTCTAATACATCCTTTCTTACATAGGAATCTAGAACCCTGAAGGATTAGATTCCTCCAGGCAAAATTCTTTCAGAACCATATTCTTTTGGATATAGTAATGATGGGAGTAAGACTAGCAACAATAATTCTCCTTCATGCATTCTGGAAAAGATATCTTTTTCTGACAGGGCATTTTCAATAGGCTGGTAAGGGATTCAATTATGCTGANGCCAGGCTGGAGAAGTCTGGTATCAAAACAACTGAAAGAGCCATTGCAATATAAATATCCCCATTCTGTATACCAATAATTTAATTATTAGGGAAATTGGGAATACTATAAATAAATATTCTGCCACTTGCAAAGATAGGGGTCTAGAACAGGGGTGTTAAACCGGCAGCCTGCGGGCTGAATGCATCACGTGTAGGCCACGCCCAACCCAGCTCCGCAAAGAGGAAAAACATTGCAAAACGTCTAAATTGGTAATACTGGGGAAAATATTCTGAGATGCTGCTTCAAGGATGCAATTTTTTTTTGTTTCTGTTAGTTTCATATGGGTGAAACAGAGAAAACACAGAGAAAAAGGCTATTCTAAAAAACTAAATGAAAACAGAAAATATTTTTAAAAGAAATGCCTTCTATTGTTATGTTATACAAATGTGAAAGTCTTCAAGAAAATTGGGCTAAATGTAGCAGAAAAAGAGAAAAACACAGTAGCCCCTAGTTTGTATGGCAGTTATAGGTGTACACAGAGATGGGCTGCACTTTCGTTGACAAGGGGGTCTCTTCACTCGCACGCGCCACTTTGGGGCTAAAACACAGCTTCAAACAGGCAGCTAATCGACTCAGGCAGCTCCAGTGAGTACAGCAGTGCAGAAGTCACCTGGGCAGCCTGCGCGGGGGGGGAGTTAGTTATTTAGGGAAAGCCGACCACTCAGCAGCCCACCACTGGGTGTGCATAAATGGAAGTATAGAAAAGTGATACCTTGTCTAAGTCTTGTTTTCTAATAAGAGAATTGCTGGGATAAAGAACCACTTTAGACATCCTTAAGGATTTGGAAATATGCAGTCTTCCATGATAGATGTTCTTTTGAAAGCAGACTTTCCATGTTAAATCTGTCTACTTCCAAAAATATTTTCTAGTACAATATAAGGGGAGGGGATAGCCTCCAGAAGCATCATATTAATGACAAACATGTCACTTTTCTCCCTTTTTTGAAGGGATTGCTTTAAGGCAGGGGTGTCAAACTCGATTTCATTGAGGACTGAATCAGGGTTATGTTTGACCTCCAGGGGTCAGGGTGGGCATGACCAGGGTGGGCGTGGCCAGCTCAGTGTCAGTCGTAACAGGGGCGCCTGTGGTGGCCCGAGCATTCTGCCAGCAAAAATGGCATCCCGAACCTCCTGCAACCCTCTGCCAGTGAATAATGAAGCTTGGGAGGGCCACGTGTAGCCCTACCAAGCTCTGTTTTCATTGGCAGAAGCACTGCTAGCCNGATCTAAGTACCCCATGGGCTGGATCCAGCCCCTGGGCCTTGAGTTTGACACCCCTGCTTTAGGGGCATTGGGAAGATTAAAGTAAAATAAATAGCCTTGTTAAAATCCTATATCTTCCTGCTAAATTTCAGCTTGCTGAGGAATCCTGGGAGTTGAAGTCCAGCCATCCTAAAGTGGTTGAAGTTGAGAAACACAGCCCTAGGAGCGGCAAAAAAAAAAAGCCCTGGGAATCTTAAAAGTCTTATGAGTTATGGATTGTCCAATTGTTATTTTGGGAGATTGACAAGCTCAAGCATCTCGTGGGAGGTAGAAATGCAGTATGTATTTATTTATTTACAATATCTTAACAGCCTTGTGAAATGCAAGAAGAGAGAGGACCAAATGACTCCCCAGGCACAGCACATTCCAGAATGTGAGGATTCCAAAGCAAAGGCTAAGGTCTTGGTGGAGTGGAACCTTCAGTTGGCCTTCAGGCCAGATGTGCAGAGTCAATCCTGATGAAACAGCTCCCAATATATTCACCATATAGGATTTCATAAACAAGGATAAGCACTTGGGAGTTGGTTGAGAAGCCTTAAAATTGGTGTTTTTATACAGTAGCAGTCTGGTTGCTATTTTCCATGTCAGCTGGACCCTCTGAAACATCTCCAAGAGCAGCCCCTTGTACAGTGTGTTGTGCTTAACAAGATATGAAGAAGAGCTGAGAGCCCAAGATTTCCAAGTCATTGGCCACCTCCATCAGAGAGAGCAGAAGACCATCCCATGTAACCACCAGGACAAATGTTACCATATTTTTCAGATATTTACAAGCAACTCTGTCTTGATAGGATTTAGTTTTTATCCCATCTAGTCCCTTACAGTATCTATACACCAGAACAGCACTTCTATGGTATCTCCAGCTCAGCTTGGATTGCCATGTACAACTGGGTATCATCAGGTTATTTAAGACAATTGTCTCAAAACCAGCCAATGTCCTCTTCCAACAGTTCTTATAGATGTTAAATGACATCTATTTCAATATTTCTTTTAATTTTGCCCAATGAACATACTGCTAAGGAATCCAGGATGTTACTATTTCTTCTACATTTTTTTTACTTCTTCTCTTTATTCTAATGTCTGCAAATATACATTAGGTTTTTTATTAATGGATTGGATAAATATTGTTGTTAAAACATGAATAATCTTAAAGATATTTTTAAGAAAATGTCTCAGCAAAGGACGACATCTTACCAAACTTACCTGGGTGAGAAACTAAGCTGAGTTGGACCTAGTTAATGCTTGGTTGAGAAGTTTCTAGGACTACAAGAGCTGTCAGCTATGGAAACTGAAAAGATTTTCAGAAGAAGATGCTGGCAAACCACTTTCAAACATTTTCATAAATTCACTAGCAGTTGTGGAATACCTTGCTTTTATTTTTTATTTTTTATTTAGAAAAGAGTGCAACCACTGTCATATGTGAGTAAACCTACAAATGAGAGCCAGTTTTATGTAGTGGTCAAGACATCAGGCTGCAAACTGGGAGATTGTGGGTTCTAGTCCCGCCTTGGGCATGAAGCCAGCTGGGTAATGTTGGGCCAGTCACTCTCAGCCCTAGGAAACAGGTAATGGCAAATCACTTCTGAAAAAACCCTTGCCAAGAAAACTGCAAGAACTTGTGCAGGCCATCTCTAAAAATGAGACACAATTGGTCAGGGATAAAAAAGAAAACCCTCAAAAACCTGTTTTCTGATACATACACTAAGAATCAAATCTTTAGAACATTGAACTAATCCCAACATAAACTTAACAAAAGAAGCAAGCTGGATTGCTGTCACAGAATCTTGCAATAAATGCCCTCATAAGATAATTTCCCTGGCATTGCCAGTTCTTTGCAACATGCAACTCAAAAGGTGTAATATTTGCTGTACTCTTTAACTGCATCTTCACTTCCAGAGTGACAACATATGCACATACTAAACAGGATGATGACATATCAGATCAAACTATTTGCCCATCTAACAGAGGAGTTCACAACTTTTAAAGATCTAAGTGTATACCAATCTTTTCGTAGCCTGTTGTAGAATGCACTGTGGGGGAGGGGAGAATTCATCAAAAAGATAACAAAAAGTTGGCAGAGCAAAACTAAATTAAATTAATAATAATATTTACAAGTGAAATTTCTTATTGGAGAGAAAGGAAGAGGAATCAATAGGAAGAGGATCAAACCAACAAGAAACCAATAGGATGAGGATCAAAGCGGGAGATGGTACAGATGGTTGTTACTTGGGGAAAGCAAGATTAAAAGATATCATTACAGATATTAAAGATGACAAATAGAGAAACTGAAGGCAGGATGAGAGAAAGAATGAGGAAATGTAAACAATAGTTGCTAGTTGTGGTAGTGTAGATTAAGCCATTGAAATTTGGTGGCAGAATTTGGGGAAGATATTAAAAACTACTATATGTTTATAATCTGTCACAATAGACAGCAGTTCCAAGGTCTTCTAACAGAAAATTTCCAATCCGATTTAAAGATAAATAGAATCTGGAACTTTTTACCTGCAAAGTATATAAATTTGTTCCAGAATACTCTATACAGCTTTGCATTCCTCATCAACCCCTGACAAGGAAAGGATTTTCCCACAAGAGAAAAATTTGAAAACCATTCCCATAGATGTTCTTGATTTCAGAGATGTTCAGTATCCCTAGAAAAGTCAAATCTTTTGTTTTGAATCTGCCTTAAGGAACTGTTTTACATTCAAAAACAGTTGTGCAGAAGTGTCTTTCACAGAGCTTGGTATATGTTGGCTTCCACTGTTGATTTTCTGATAAATGGGTCTAACATTACTGAAGTCTTCCCCCATTCCCAGCCATTCATAGCCTTGAACTCAATGAAAGTTAAGCATAAACCTACTTTGCCTACAGGGAATTCAGATTCACAATGTGCTTTCAATAACAATATGTAAAACAGCTTGGAAAATCTATGGCAACGTGTTTGAGAGAGGGAGGTACACTATTTTCTTAAGATGTTATTTTGGTATCCAAACTTTATGAAACATAGTGTGTGGCCTGATTATCAATCTCATCTAGTCAGCAATGTTTTTGAATGGGTTATAAATAGAGAGAATATTTATTTTGTCTATTTTTTCTTAACGAGATGTTTCTTAGTCACTCTATATACCATCCAACAGCTTGTTATTTATGTAGCCAATCACATGCAAATCAAACTGGAATTCTTTTGGGAAACATCTGCAATGTTTCATCTTTGAAAATAGGCATATAGTAAACAATTGAACTATAGAACTTCAGTACGAGTTAGTCCATTTGTTATATTCTATTACTCTTTTTATTCAAACAGGTTATATAGGCACATATATCCAGCTGTCAACTAAAGTGGCCACATAAACAGGGAAAGTAGATCAAACAAAATAGGTCAACTTCAGTATTGTTTAATCCCCTCCTTCACTGAAACAGGTGGACACAAAAGCTCGGGGAAGGATACGTTTAAGCAACAAGGTGCTTTCAAATTTATGCTTGACCTAGGAATAACCAAGCTTGTAAGAGTGGATTAAGATATAGGACCATAAGATGAAAGGACCAAAGAGCCTTAAAGTTGTCAAGATCATTTAGGAGAAGGGCAACAGACAATGCTGTCTACAAGTTATCTGATCATTGTCTTTCATAAAATGAGTGTATCATTTAAAATTACAATAATAACATTGAAATTTACATTTTGGCATTCAAGACTTGAAGGGCACAACTGATTCAAAATGAGTAGATCAGAAGAAAGGGGGAAGAAGAAGACCTTCAAATGTTAAGGAAGTCACACGTGTATCGAGAACCATGAATGTCAACATAAAGGTCCAGTGAAGAGCATTTGCAAAAGAATGCAGAGTAAGAGAAACATCACTGTATTACATTAGAGACTTCCAAACCAGGTCAATCTGAATAAAACCCTCCTGCACTAGATGATAAAACTTTTAGTGAAGTGAGATAATGGAAAAATTAACTATATCAACATTGTTTGAAAACCCACCCACTCACTCAAGATTGTGAGGTTTTAAAAATTCCTCTATGGTCTTTCCAACTGTTTCATTAGCTCTCTCAGCCCATCTTACCTACATACCTCCTCATGTGTGGAAAAACAGGAGGAAAGAGCAAAATTTATATCACCTTGAGCTTTTGAATGAAAGACAATGCAATAAATGAGGTAAAGAGAAATAAGCCTTGCCTTGATCTGAACACACCTACAACATTATATCCAATTCTTCTTTTGTGAAGTCAACAACTAAGCTAATAAGCAACAAAACTGTATGATAAACAGTTGGAGGGGCTGGACACATCTTTCCTAGCAAAGAGAAGTTCACCAGGAAAGATGGTAGCAGTCTTCCATGCTGCCATGTAAAAGACAGAAGGACAGTTGATTGTAGTTGAATCAGAAGATACAACAAGAAAGAATGGGTTTAAAATTAAAGGATATAGATTTCAGTTGGATATCAGCAATAATTTCCTAATGATAAAGGGAAATAGTCTAATCTGGAACAGATTGTGTAGTGATGATTTCCTAAAGAAAAAGAAAGCTATTCAACCAAAGTTTTAATAGTTTTTTGGTGGCCTTAGAACTATAGAGATAAATGTTTAGATCACGCTTCCTTAATTTGGAATCTCGCAATGTTTTATGACTTCAAAATACAGAATACTGGGTAGCAAGGGAATTCTGCCTACTTTTCTCCCAATCCACTTGGAGATATCAGGATGGGAAAACCTGATTCAGATCCTCTCCAATAGTAATTTTACATAAAATGAAATAGTTTAATGAGGTTTTGTGACAAAGCTTATTAGGCAAGGCTTATGCAACCAATTGTGAGGCTCATAAATGACCTCTCACATTTGCTCCCCTTAGGGTGATATTTTTTTATTCATCTTTCATGTTGAGTTAAATTCACATAGAAGATGGAAAGGTTTTAAAATGTTTATGGTGATGCTAAGCAGAGTTAACTCTCTGTATGTAATCAGCATCTTCAATCAGAATTTTTCCTGGGAACGTATTTATTCTCTTTCTTTGGCATAACAAGGGGGAAAGTTTACTGCTGCTCTATATCCCAAGTTCCATGGATGCCACCAGCAGCTCCAGATGTTAATCAAGCAGATTTTGAGACACTGTCATGAAAAGTGTATTTTTGCAACAATTCACCCCCCCTCTTCATAAGAACGAAAACATCCTGAGTTTATTCTTTACAACTGGATATCATTTGAGTATAGTATGCAGAAAATATAGAAATCATAGCAATGACTCATACAGTAACATCTATTTGCATCTGCAAAATGAATTATCATCCATCTCATTTATTAAAGCAATAAAGTAACCATAGTAAAACAAACCAATCAAAAGAACATTAAGGACTAATATTTACATACGGCAACAATCTTAACCAGGGTAGGTTCATTTTCTAAAAGGCCACATAATCTGTTCCTTTTCAGTTGCCTAGACATTTAGAAAAGTAAATTAAAAGCCATTTGATCATAAGACCACAAGTCAAGTTCAAATTATGCAACAATTCTGGTTAATTACATTCATAATATTATGTATTTTTATGCATCCTACACTGTAGAAGCCGCTCCTACAGATCCTATGCCAGCCTTGTCAAACCTGCTTCCTTCTGAATGTAAGACTATAATCTGATACTCTGAAGAGCATCAGGCTCTAGAAGCTAATCTATGCNAGGGTAGTCAGGATGATAACAAAAAATGGGTTTTTGTTCTATTAGCTGTTTTGAACAAAAAGGAAGGTAGGTTCTGGGCATCTGCCACACCTAAGAATCACTGAATGCCACCTGGAATTGTATAGAACACTGATATCTGTACTATAAGTAGAGGTCCTTCTCTGAGGTGGCTCCCTCCCTTTTGAACACTCCTTTGCAAGGCCCTGAAGACCTGGTTTTGCCAATGGGTCTGGAGAACCCAGAATGGGATGGGTTTAGGTTTAGGTTTGTTTGATTGCTTGTTGTCAGCAGGGAGATGGGTGGGGGATTATTGCTTTTATTCTTTGTATGTTGGGTTTTTATTTTTTGTAAGCCATCTAGAGTCACTGAAAGTGAGTGGGCAGCCATAACAGTTCAATCAATCAATCAATCAATCAATAAGCAAGCAAGCAAGCAGAAAGAAAGAAAGAAATTGTTCTTCCAGTTACAGTAGCCATCTTAATTAACGCTGATATAATAATTTGGAATGGATGTTCAGTATGTTCCTAGCAAAAATATTGATTTGGTTGAACTAAAAAAATGAACTAAATCTCTCAATCAAAGTTCTTAGTTAACTAATAATACAGAATTATGCCACAAGACTGTAAGGGATCAGGGTGTATTTTGTTTATACCTTAGCTGGAAAACATGACAGCACCAACAGCATTTTATGTTCTTGAGCTGGCTCTAATGAAGATATAGTCTTGCAGTGGATTTTGGACACACACATAGTTAGTTTGCTCTCTAAATAACAAAGCCAAACTTTTTTCACTTGAAAAACTGGAAGGTGAGAAGGCGAATTCCACATGTCTGGACAGTACCTTTGGCACAGTGCTTAAGATATAAGTGAACATAACATATATGCTACCATCACCTTTCAACTATAAAGGGGATGGTTCTCTTGGTGGCCTGTAGATAATGAGATTTCTCCTTTTCTTGCACCTCTGAAATCTCATGAAAGCTGCATGAATACCTGGTCAAAAATAATAGGAGAATAAAATTAGTTTCCCCACCCCTGACTTTGCCTCTTTTGCTAACTTGTTTTTTTTTAACTGACGTTTTTATAGTTAGAGAGTACAGGAAACATTAATTCACAAATTTGAAGGTGCCAAATGTTCACTGTTGGTTAATATAATTACTCCTAGATTGTTCAGATAATTTACATCTGAATGACAGAAAAAAGACTTCATTCTAAGCAAATGATATGTCAAGCCCGTTAGAGGTTTGAATCTGACCAGAATTTTTATCTTTCCCTCATTAAATGTCTACACTGTGATTTTATAAGCACTGGAAGTCAAGGCAGATTATTGCTGACTGACAATAGTTTGGACTATAGATGACGATTAGGTTACCAACAGGCAACTCAAGTTAAATAAGACTAACAAATGAATTATTTTGTTAATGGTGGTGTTGGCCTTAATATGTGATTATTTTACAACACACGCAGGTCAGACTTTGCTTCTGGCTTCACTAGTGGAGTAGCTCAATTAAGATATGTAATGTTATATTATTTCGGACTCAGAACCTGCATGAACAACTAATTCCAAAGCCAATGAATATGAAGAAAAAAAACATTTAACATTGAAATATGCATAAATAGCCATTTGAGCATTTGCAAGACAGGAAGGGGATGTCAGGACCCCGTTTTGTCCCTCCTCACTTTAGTGAGAGCCATTGGTGGTGTTCTTTTTCCTGCCAGCTTCTTCTACCAAATAAAAGGGGAAGTGAACCCACTGATTGTGGGAATTAAATTTAAAGTCAGTGGGGGGACTGACACTTGTAAGAACAAGATCTCACAACTCTTGTTACTGACACAGATTAGAGCTGAGGTGTTGGGCAACGCATATGATTCGGGCACATTTTTCTGCCAAATTGAGGATCAGAAGAATACATGTTAATGTCTCTATGAAGAACTAGCCATAATCAATCATCCAAGCAGAGTTAAGGCCCAAATCATAGAGATCATAGGAGAGTCAGTTTAGTGTGGTCCCCAACTTACAACCACAATTGCACCCCAAATTTCGGTTGCTAAGCAAGGCAGTTGATAAGCGAGTTTACCTCATCTTATGACCTTTTTTGCCAAAGTTGTAAAGCGAATTGCTGTAATTGATAAGTGAATCATGTGATTGTTAAGTGAACTGTGACTTCCCCCATTGACTTTGCTTGTTGGAAGCCAGCTGGGAAGGTTACGAATGATGATCAAATGACCTTGGGACAGTGCAACTGTCATAAATACAAGCCAGTTACCATTTTAATCATGTGACCATATAAGTGTGAAAAACAGTCATAAGTCATTTTTTTCAGTGCTATTGTAACTTTAAACAGTCACTAAATGAATGGTTGTAAGTTGAGAACTACTTGTAGTGGTTAAGATGCTGGCCTAGAAACCAAGAGACTGTGAGTTTTAGTCCCACCTTAAGCACAAAAGCCAACTGGGTGACTTTGGCCTGTGACTCTCTCTCAGTCCAATACACAACACAGGTTGCTGTTGTTGTTGTGGGAAAATTAGGAGGAAGAAGAAGTTTTATGCATCTTTGCTTCTTTGGGTTATCTATAAAAAAAATCTAATAAATAATGGTAGGATTAAAGAACACATTAAAAATCAAAGATCCTGTAATAGAAAAATGGAATTTCCCTGTAGTGACAAATTTAGTCTAGCAAACTACTCTGTAAGCATTTGGAATTAATCCCCAAAAGCTAACTTTTTAAAAAGTGTATTACTATGATTCATAAAGTATTTCCAGTGCATTTAAAAAAAATTAAATGAAGTGCTTACATCTTTTTCCCTTAACAAAACTCATTGCTTTATTCTACGAAACTTTGACTGAAGAGTTATGGGCATCTCATAAATCCTAGACGGATCTGTTCATTCACTATTGCTGGAATTTCATTTACTCGCCTACCAGACTAATGAGCCACTGCTCAGGGCCTACTAATTGGATTCAGTTTATTTTTGTCACTGAAATTAATTTCTCCACCTCAATTTCCAGAACAAATTTAATATTTTCACAAGTTTAAATGGAATGAAGACAAAGCTTTCTACAAGCAATAAAAATGCCTTTCTGTTCATATCTGGTTTACATTTTACATATGTGCATTCACTATCCAGATGAATTGCAGGCTTAGAAATGCTGGATATTAGGAAAGTAAAGGATATTAAATATCTTTCATGCTTTAGAAATGTCCTGAAATCCTTGAGATAAAACCCTTAACATCTCACCTAAAATATTTGTCTTAATCTCATCTGTTCACACTTTGGAGAATTTCCATCCCTTGTCTTCAGGATCTGTGTTAAAACTTAAATAATACCCACTTATTATTTGCATCAAATGAAAAAGGTATTTAAAAAAAATAATAACCACTGAAATCAAGAAGACAGAATGAAAATGGGGTGGCCCATACAAGCCAAGGCACAGGAAAGATTTATAATCATAAATAGTGTATATATTTCCAAAAGAAAGAGGAAGTTCAACACCCAAATAAGGAACAAAGACGTATGAAAATTTATAGTAAAAATACGAATGGCTATTTGTACACCTATATGCAATGTGAAAGTAACTACATAGAAATATAGTGATATAATCACCAGTGGCCTTCATACTTCAATCTATTGTCCAGGTAATAAGCAAAAGGATGAACAAGTGGCTGACTCTACACTTCCTCATTATAATTCCAGACTGGGTTTGGAATCCTTTCAAACAGAGAATGCTTTCACACATAGGGCAGTCTGAAGAAACAAACATTAGAATAGTCTGTATATGTAAAGATAGTGTTAAGAACATTAAGGTCAGAAATAAACTGAGATTTGCGAAGCTATTAAAAGGATTAAAATGTTTTTCTTTGATTTTGAAGCAAAAAGATGCTCATTGTGTGAATGACAGCTGGTGTATAGTTCTATGTTCCAAGTCCTGCCTCCAGCAAAAATTAATGCTGGGCAGATGAACATCTGTCAGAAACTACTATAATTTGAGTGATGTCAAGTATGGCTTAATCAGAGCTCTGGTGTTATCTTCTGAACTGGAACGAGTGACTAAACAAGAAATTGAACATGTTAAACTATTGGTCAAGGATTCCTGTGATTTCTTAAAGAGGCAATAATTATTAAAGAGGTGTTTCAACTTAGTTTCCAAAACAATTAGATCCCCATTTTTATTTTTTGCTGATTATGACCTTGAAAAATGTAGGTTCAATATTTAGATTTCTATGGTTACTCTTTTAGAAATATTGAGTCAGTTTGTATGATATACCAAGTCATATAATGGTATACATCATACCAACACATGCCAAGAGCATAATTATAGTTAAGACAGAAACTGTGTGTTGATTGTTTGTAATTAAAGTATCTTAAACAATATTCTGAATATCATCCAAACCTGGATGGAGACAGTGAACAAAGTTAACAACAGAACAACAGACACATTGACCTACAACAAGCCTACGAACACCTCAGAATCCAAATTAACCACAGAGACAGCTAACCAGAGGCAGCACCGACCCTCAACCAACCCACACAAACCCCAAACCATCACTTTACCTCCCAATGACCATCACCTGATGTAACCCCCCATCACAAGACCCATCACAAGACCCTCACTTGACACACTCACACCTGACCCATCACAAGACTTACTGACCACCCGAAGCCCTTACATACAAAACACTGACACTGACATCCCCTAAACTCCACTGAGGATGTTACCTAGCCTGGTAACAAAATGTTCGGAAACCAACCCACAAGCTTGAAGAATGAACCTTCACCCTCATCCTATACCCGAGCTACAGATATTTGCCACTATTGCAAATTTTTCTTTTTCTTTTCTTTTTTATGTTTTTGATGGCTGTGTGTAAGTGAGTGGGTGGGTGGGTGGGTGGGTGGCTAA
>AZIM01001160.1:57094-68249 GCA_000516915.1 Ophiophagus hannah
GGGTGTTAGCTATTCCTGCCAGCTTAGTATCACCTGCAAATTTGGTAAGTTCCCCTTCTATTTCCTCATCAAAGTCATTTATGAAGATATTGAAGAACACTGGGCCTAAGATGGAACCTTGTGGTACTCCACTTCTTACTTCCCTCCATGCAGACGTAGGACTACTCATTGAGTACAGTTTGTTAACCAATGAGTGAGTTAGAGATGAGGATGGAAATCATGTAACACTTTGCACATGAGGTTTAGTGTTATATGTACGTCTATGCAGTATATCTCTCATCTGAGAGCTTAAGAAAAAGAAAAGTGGCCTGTACATGCCATTCTAAAGATAGGTTCTATATATTTCTTCTTGCAACACTACAGATAAGAGTTTCCATTTGAGTACTAGAGCTTGAATAGCTTGTAAAATTAATGCTCTGTATTTAGCACAATGGCCCATGAGGTCAATTCCCACTAGAAGGTTGTGATCCTTAGGAAGATCTGTGGCTATGGTGTCAGTATAGTCCAAAACAGAGAGGAAAGAAACCTGCTAAATAATATAAGCAGACCTCTGCATCAGATATACACATAGAGAAACTGAAAATAATATAAAACCTGATCCATGAAGGTGGTTTGAGAGAGAGAGAGAGTGTGTGAGTGTGTGTGTACACACACACACACATATATAATTATCTTGACCTTTAATTGAGTGAAACTGTGCATCATAGGGCAACAATTTTTTTAATCAAGATACCTCAAATGGTTAACTTACAGAATGAAATTTTGGAAACTTGTGGCTGCTGCTGCATTGCTGGCTACAGCTGCGGTCACGTGATCTTCGTTTTCAACCACAGTTTCCCAGCCAATCTCACAATTCCTTGCTCCCTTTCCCACTCACCAGCAGCCCACTCTTGGTCAGTTTTTCTGTTTAGGTTAAAACAAAATCTCTGAAATGATGATCCAATGGGACACAGGTTGTCTAGTAGCATTCTAAAGATAGTAATGTCCATTGAGATTCTTTGATCACACTCATGGACCCACATATTTTAAAAAATATATATATGAGTTATTTTCCCATACATTTTAGAAATATGCATATAAGTTATTTTCAATCTCATGTTTATTTTTATCTGAAGAATATATTACATTTGCACAAATGTCTGGGTCTATGCAACTGTATATGTATGTTTTTAGATTCTGTTACTGCCAGTATGACGCCTCTTGGTTGATTCAAGTGTTATTTTTTAGGAAATCAGTAAAAATGAAAAACAGAAATATAAAAAAAGAGTTTAATAATTTCTGTCTCCTATCCCTCTTTTCTGGCTACAGATCTGAATAAGATGCCTAAACAGAGGTTTGGCATTGAAGTTAATTATAATTCAGAATCATAGCTTTTCCCAGCTTTGTTTTCTTGAGATGTTTCAGATCTGAATTCCTATAATGAACCTGGATTATGGTTTAGCATATCTGTAGAAGACAGAATACAGTGACCTAACCAATGGATCAGAGCAAAACCAATGACTGCCTGTGTTGTTTATGTTTGAAATCAAATCTTGTAAACAAAATTGCTTTTATTTCAAGATAAGCTGCTGCCGCCACTTCTAAAAACCCTGTGAAGTCACAGCACTTCAAATAAAAATTATTTTGGGGCTTGATGGCATCTCTGTGGCTTCTGAAGCTGACTGCAAACAGAGAATTCTCTTGTCAGATACTAAGATACTTTGATTTTGCAATGTAGCAAAATTACATTTTCCTTTCAGCTGTTTTCTTTACAACAGACTCAAGAACTTGCCTTTATACAGAATAAAAAGCCTCCATATGTTATGTGTTTCTGCTGCCTAGTGGTCAAGAAATGATACTTCACAGGTGGGATGCATTAAGGAGGGAGCATAATGGTCTTCCACTAAATTTCATGGTGCTTGGATGGGAGACCACCAAGAAATCCCAGGGCTTTAGGTTAGACCAGGAAGTTAAAAAATTAGATCCTGGTAGAAAACAGAATGGCAACAATTTATATTGTTACCAAGAAAAGTGCAATGGAACGGTCTGTAAAGCCACTAAGAACTGAACTTAGTTGAAGGAGAATTTAGTTTTTAAATTCCATGGGATAAAGATAGTGAGTTATATTTGGAAATTCATTAGCGGGGACTCATTTTTTCTGATGAACAGAAAAAAATAACTAGAGTTAGATTTGGTTAGTACCTGAGAATCATTTTGTAATTTCTGCATATTCCAGACTACCTTAAATTTCATAATAATGAATGTTTTGTACAATGAATGAATGAATGTACAAGTAGAGATTTGTTTCTATAAAATTAACAAATAATTTTCTGAGTTCCAATTTCCAGTGGGTCATGAAACCCTTGGTGATTATCAACTGGATTTCTCAACCTATCCTACCTCACAGAGATGTTGTTTTCTTAAGAGTTTTGCACGAAAACTGGGCTATAGTACAACTGCAGAGAAATAAGCACTTTTTGGTTTCTTCCCAGAGACATTTAGTTCCATTGTGTTGAAATTCTTGGTATATTGAAAGATCCAGTTTGTTTTCAAAACTTAAAAGCAGCTGGGAGATTGTCTTCCAAGGTTGAATGCTACTTGCAGAAGGATTTATGTGCCTTTCAGTAAATATTCTTTCAGTCCTTCAATGGCCATTTTGCATCATTGTCTTAACTAGCTGTCATCTAATGAATGATCTTTTAAATAAGGAATTGTTAGCTTGGCTGATTTTTTGCAGAGATATTTTGCTGATAAACAACATGATTTTCATCTGCTTACAATGTTCAAGTGGTCTACTTTGTACTTTGACATCATAGAAGGCAAGCCAGAGGCCTTGAGAATAGGGTGCCAGCACCTTTTGGCTTAATCATAACTTATGTACTTAAAGCTTATTGCTTAAATTTGCTCTTAAGCACATATGAGATTGTATCAGCAAAAGAGGGCTAACTGTAGGGGCTTCAGGCCAATGTATAGAAGCAGTGGTGGTTAAACCTTATTTTGAGAACTGTATTCAGTTCTGGCTGCCAAACATCAGATGAAATTTAGACAAACTGGAATGAGTTTATGGAAGATGATCAGCAACTGGAAACTATAAAAAGGTCCCTTGCAGCATCCTGTAATTTTATCAGCATCCCATATCTCCTGGAAGAATAACTAGTCAAAGGTATCCTGCCTGGCTCAAGTTTTGGTCCAGTGAGGGACAACATCTGGTAAAGCTGAGCCAAAACCTAACCTGAAATTTCTCAAAAGTGGTCATCCATGAGAAACATAACCCAGTTGTTCTACCTTAGTTGTTAGGGAGTCTGAGATTTATTTATTTTTTAAATTGAGTGTATTGTTACAGGACGAGATCTGCTGCTCAGGACTGATGTTTTCTGTTGTGCATTTTTGCATCGTGCTGAGAATACACACTTCCCAACTGAAACAGCACATTATATCATGATTTCTTGCCTTGGAATTGAACTGAAGTCAAGGAGGTTGCTGGCTGCTAAAGAGATGGGTGTACAGTGAAAAACAGAACATTTGCGCATAGCCAATGTAATGCTGAATAAGTGTGGGAATACCATCTTCCATCCTTCAAAATTAATTTTTTCAAAATTCTATTCTCTCCTGGAAAAAAAATGAAAAGTTTTATACAATATTTTTAATGAATTGAAATGATAAATGGCAAGAAAAAAAAAGCAAGATAACTTCTGTACAACACTACTTTAGAAATCCATTCTCTACCAGAAAAAGAAAGAAACCTATGCATTGGTCAAAGTCTAAAGGATGCTGTTTACCTATATAACTGTTGGCTTTTGTATTATTGCAATAATTAAATTGAAAGGCAGAATACAAATATAGATGGATACTTGTACCTCTGCCGGGAGCTGCAGGCCAGGGATGATAAGCTCTTGGGGGTCATATGCCAATTAATGGGGAAGGGGAGGCTAAAATAAATGATGGGTAGAATGAAACCAGAAAAATAAATGTGCCTCCCTTCTCTCTGGTTTCTCTTTTTCTCTTGCTGTCTCCCTGAAACCCTCTTATCTCTTTCCCAAACTGCTGGGAAAGTGACATATTATCTTGACACGTTATCTTGCCTGCCAGAAATATGTTCTGATGAATTGTAGAGAGATTTAAAAATCATGCTAGAAGCTATAGGAAAATAGGCTGATAGCTGCACAGGACCACAGATTGCCACCTCCAGCATAAATATTTAAAATTAATAAATATACTCCGTGCTGCCTTGGTGAGAACACAGTACTGAATGACTCATGCCTTTCCCTCATAGCTTCTGCAAAGTCTTCCATGTCACCAACAATGGTGGTTTGGTCACTTTAGATCCAATCTTTGTTATGTGGCAAAGAGAGTTCTCTTTCTGCTATTGCAGAAACAGGGTCTGAACTTCAATCTGTAGATAGCTGCTGCTTTTTTTAGCAGTCCTAAAAAACCCTGGTATTTCAGAAAGGGTTTGGATTTGTTTGTGTAACTGATGCGGCCTTGCCTGGGGAGGGCCTGGAATATACATTTGGATAACTACTCTACAGCCTTGAGAAAGCCAGATCTCTGCATTGTTGTGCAAGCTTTTGAAAGTTTGTTAAGTTTCTCAAGTTGAGGGCCACACTGAGTGCTCCAGAAGTCACATTGCAAAAAGCATGCAGAGCTAGGGGAAAAAATTAATTTGATTTTATAAAACACACATGCCTCTAAATCAGGGGTCCCCAAACTTGGTAACTTGTGGACTTCAACTCCCAGAATTCTCCAGCCAGCTATGCTGGATTAAAAATGAATACATTAATTTCCCACTGTATATTTAATCATGTGAGCCACATGAAATAGCAAGGTTTGTTCTCCTCTCTTAAATACATAGAAATACTATATTGGTGGGGGAAGTAGCAATCTATACCCATAAAGATGTAATGAGAGTTAATGAGTTTCAACATTTGACAGATTGTGTAGTAGGAATGTTGACAGAAGTAACTAGGCAATGTAGCTGCTCTTGTTTATGTTTAGTACAACATCAGTAGAATTAAAGCTTTTAAGATGTGACCTTTTGCAGTAACCTCTATAATTCAATTACAATGCTTACCATTTGTGAACAGTTTGGACAAGTGTTCCCCAGGAAGGAGAAAATGGAGGGTCTTTCATAAAGATGCATTGTTAGTACTACCAAATAGCTTTTTGTTGCCAAATGGAACATGGGGTGTTTATCTCTGTGTCCAGGTGTTTACTATATTTAGCAAGGGAGAGCTCAATGAAAAAGCAATCAAATTGGATAGGAGTCCGACAGTTGTTTATACCAGATGAATATTAAGAGAACATTTTATAAAATAAGAATCTTACTGACATTGCATCTGCAATTTTCACCAAGAATGGGTTCAGTCTAAAATCTGGGTCAAATTGGAGAAGTCAAATCCCACAAATTAGTTGCTTATGTGTTATGTGTTACGATGCCTTCGTGTCACACATTCTGTCCTCCAACAACACATGCTTTACACCAAGTGTCGGGTCCATTCTTAGCTACCTGTCATTCCAACCTTCTTCATGCTTAGAGAAAAACTGGAGACAAGAATGATATGCATGATGTCTTGCCTAAAAGAAGAATGAGGAAAATATTATGAATAAAGGAAACCATTCTTTATCTAGCCACCTCAAGTGCTGTTCAGTCTTTCTAGAAGTGAACCTCTGTACAATAGTTTTTTTCTCCATTCATTCTCATTCAGCAGGCAAAGTTCTAGGAGAAAGGAAGGTTTCTACATGAGCCCTTATATCAATAGACTGAGGGTCTGTAAAGAGCCACATCCAAGACATACAATATGGGTTTCTTCAAATCATTTCCAACTTGCTTTAGCATGTGCATAGTTTTCACACTGGTGTAAGAGAAGGAACCAAAGTAAATCTCCCTATCTGGCCTCAACAGCTTTGGGAAAAAATCATAAAAAACTACAGCCAGATGGGAAGCTATGAGAGGTGGAACACTAGAAGATACGATTTAGGTTTGAAGTTGTTAATATAGGGTTGCACTTGGGAAAGGTTTGGGAAAAATTCCCACCTGATCGAATATGGTAGGGATAAAATTCTATGCTAAATGTGTTTTTAGCTGTATAGATGGACATTTTCTTTTCTTAAATGTGGGATATCATTCTAAAATATGCTTCTCCACATTCCAAAATATGCTATGCCACATTCCAAAATATTGTTCTAAAATATGCTACTCCCTACTCTGAAGTGGCAAAGTCTAGAATTCTCTTTCTGTGTAACATGTTGAGTTCTGAGTTAGGATATCCATATTTTGGCTTGCACCTTTTAATTAAAACAGGAAGATCAGAAGAATTCATTGTATATCTTTTCTAGGCAACTACAGGTTTACTCATGCTCTAATACTGCGTAAAATGGTGTCTACTGAATGGCTACTCATTCATTAATTTTCTAACCACATTGTTACTTCCTTCAGTGACTGTCACTCCATCTTTGCCAATCCCCAGGCAAGTCACATAAACCTGCTTATAAATTGTGGTCTATAGCATCCATCAAGTGACAGTATTCCTGTGAGAAATCACCCATTTCAAACAGAAGTCATCTAGTGCCCCTACTAATGTGATAATGAAACAGGATATAAAAGCATAAAATTTTTATTAGATGAAATGTCAACTCAATGTTTATTTTTCTGGTGGACGTGCACATCTGTTGTCATCTAGAAATAGGACTGTCATCTGGAAAAGTCCCCTAAAATACAGTGAAACTAAGAAACTAATCCACCACTCTCATTTATGTAAATTAATCAGTGATGATGTGGATTATGCTGACTGCATTATCCATTCCTGGTAAGTGGAAAAAGTATTTTGATTTAATAGCCCACAACTTATTTCATCCATTTTGACACTAATAAGACTCAATGGGAAGTAAATATAGTCACTTCCAACTGTTTAACTCCATCATTCCTATCATCATCATTGTTGTCATTGTTACATTCTATCAAATTCACTTCAAACACTAATTTTACTTTGCTTTTCCACAAAAGACACTTAGACTGTAATCCCAAACTATGTTTAACACAATGGGGCAGACCCCTGAATGAACTTGCACAGTTAGTGATTGAATAGACTGTAGCTGAGCTGAAAAAAGTAACTACAGTTTTCTCTTGCCATTGCCTGCTCATGTTCATTTTTAACTCCCCGCTCCCTTTAAACCAGCAGAGAATTACAGCCTTTTTTTTCCTCTTTTGTTGCTAGGCTTAAAATGAGAGTGCGAATTGGTGAAATGACTGTTGATGTCATAATGGCATTAACGACTTGTTCTGTTAAGAGTGGACAACCTGTAGGGTTGCTATGACCCTCTTCAGCTTCCTCCAAAAGTCACACAATTTCCTACCATTTTGAGTTGAGGAACATATAAAATGGCAATAAAACCCTACAATAGGAATCATGGACTTAAAAAGAAAAAAAAACATACAAACTCCTCCCTAAAACCTGGAGAAGGGGGAAGAAGAAATCTAGCTTTATACACAACGTGGCTCTTGCTTCCCTCCCCAAAATTTAATTTTAACCAAACAACCAAACGATTCTCCATCTTTATTGGGAATTTAATTGGGAATCTTTTTAATTATTGTAGATTGCCTTAGCCTATATTGCCTTAGCCTGATAGAGTATAACAGCTGTTATATTCATAGATATAAACATCTGTGTCTCNCAGACAGACAGACAAACGTACATGCCTCCATATACCAAATCTCTATTCTGGGCTTTATAGCCAAGCCAACTGATGTTGTCAGACTCCTACACGCACTCATTTGACACAGCACATTCAGTATGGTTGAAACACATTTGGTTTCATTCAGAAAGTGTCCCAACTTTGAACTCTCCATATACAAGTGAAAGAGACTGAAACTCCATTTCTCTGGTTCTGTATTTTAACCTGCTTTATGAAGGATTTGGGATATCTATTATTTAACTGCAGGCCCCTCCCTCAATTCCACCCCGATACTGATAAGATTATGCCCACGTTTATTTAATATGTAAGTTAGAAATAGGCTTATATTGGAGGTCAGCAAACTCTGGACACTTGCTCAGACCAACAACTGAGGAATGGCTTTCTAGAGCCTCTTAGCCTGGTTGCTCTGTTTTCCTGCTGCTCTTTGCAGACAAATGAATATTGAATAGTCAAAGGACAAGGAGGAAGTGTGGAAGATGTCCTTTCCTTGTGAGCAACATCTGAAAATTTGGACATGGGTAGCCACGTGGACAATAGGGAAGAGGTGGAGCCACTGAGCATGGTATGGAGTAGTATGGGGCCAAAAGAAAAGAAATGAAAGGCTGAGCTGAAACAACACAGCAGAGGTAGCACAGCAATAGAGAGCAATTAATCAAATTGCTGTTGATTTGGGTGGCCTTGTAAATCTACGTAGTAAATGCAGTAAACATATAAATATTACCAGCTGTGAACAGGGATTGTTCTATTGGCTTCTTGCCAGAGGAGCTGATGTCTTGAAGTGGTGGGAAATCCATTGTGTTTTAAATGCTTCACTGAAATATAAGTAACAGGATGGCTCATCCATATAAGGAAATAACTGAAAAATAGAATAAAGATATAATGTTTTTTTTAAAAAAAAAAAACTTCCCCCAAAATAAAACAGGAGCAATGAGAAATTTCTGGCCATAACCATAAGGGGGATACAACCAATGCACCATATATAAGTTTTCCTTTGTGGCCTTTGGCTTCTCCAAAACAGTCTCTGAGCCCTGAAAAAGTTGCCTGCCCCTACTTCAAACACAATTTATGCCTCTGATGCTCAACTGAATGTACCTCAATTATATGTGAATCTGGAAAACATATTCCTAGAAGACATGTTCCATCGTAGACAGGTATTTGCTCAAGTGAATTTATTTCTTCATTATGCAAATTAATATTCATAATGCATGACTGATCCCCCTTGTAAAACAAAGGGGGAAAAAAAACTACTGAAAGTGACAAAAACTGATGCTTTGCTTATAAACAATTTTCAGTTTCTGAATCATGGGCAACTCTAGTTAAAATGGTGTTCCTCAACTCAGGATTCTCTATTTGCATTGGGATTATAATTTTCTGAATTTGGGAAGGTTTTCCTGAAATATATGTGGAAGGCATCTGGTTGGAGAAGATTGAGAAAAGGTATCATGGATAGTTGACCTAAATAACCCTCTCCCAGAGATCTTGAAGAACTGGTTCCTGGAAGAAGAGACAATATTGGGACAGGGCAGATCCATAAAACAGTTCTTAAAGGTCCAACCTTTGATGTATGCATTCAAGGTATGGAAAATGCCAGGAGACGTCCCCCTACACACACCTTGGTAGCATGACAGTGTTTACTGAGTTTGTTGTGCTCATCAGAGACAAATAGTCAGGAAAAAAATATCTCTACAAGTTGGAGATCCAGGCAGAGATTTTTTTCCCCTTTGTCTGTGATGAGCACAACAAACTCAGTAAATACTGTCATTATATGTGGCAATATGCTACTAAGCTGAACATGACATGCTTGTGGTTAGTTGGTAAACACTCTGCTCTTTCAACAATCTCATTGTTGGAATGGAAGCGGCTTATAGCTTATAGTTGTAAAAGCAAGACACTATCAAGGGTGAAAGATGCCATGCTTTCAACTGTAAGGAAAAAGCTAAGCCAAATTTCCAGCATGCTTTACTCAGATGGAGTTGGACTGAATTGGGCATAATCTTTACTCTTGCCTGTAAGTGAAATTCTACTTTATCTGATACTCCTGTGAACTTACAATTCTGCAATCACACAGTGGTTTAGAACCATTAATTTCTATTGGAACTGCCCAACGGTTCTTAGGCTTGGCCTGTTCTCCCATTGCATGGCTGTTGAATATTGCCTATTCTATCAGCTTCATCTTTCCAGGGTCAAGAAAGTAAATGTAAATATATCTTCCTGTCTTGCTCCATGGACAGCTCATGCAGGAACAATTCATTACTAGGGTTTCTGTTAACAGCATAATTAGGAGATGGCAGAAGAAAAGAGCCTTTCAGCAGCTAGCTGGCAAAACGCCTCCTGGTACATATGCTATTTATAACAAGCAAAAAAGAGACGTTAACGGAAGCATTTTTACTAGTAGCCCAATAATAGGAGGTCATTTGAGATTCCAGGTAGAGTTGCTTTTTTTTCTAGCAAAGCTTCAGTGCCTTTAAGAGATGCATAAGGAGAAATTCCAAAAGTAGCATTTTTACAGAAAGGGAAAGCTGAACCTGTTTGGGTTTATGTCCACTGGATGGTTTTTGAATCCTACTCAAACTGTAGAGGAAAGATGATTCACTTATTTCTGATCAGCAGCGCACTATTTCAAATTTTGCTCCAATCATGGAGTAATTCTGGCTAATCATCTGGCCACCGCATTCCATCATTCTCTCTTTGTTAATTCAAAGATCATCATTTTTTTCCAAAGGATTTCTTGTATAAGATACAAACAGTGCTTTATTTACAATGCCATCCATCAGCTAAACAGTTATCTAGGAACCCACTATGCAATTTAGATCCAATTTTGGATAGAAGACAAATAAGATCCTAAAATAATGCTGTTCCTACTCAAACCCATTATTAATGGGCTATTTAAGATGTGCACACTAGCAGTTTAAGGAAGAAAATTGAATTTGGATTCATCACCTTTTAATCTGTAACTACCTTATTCTATTTATCTTGTAATCAATGTTCATAATAACATAATATTAAAGGAGAATATTTGTAGCTCAGGATTGAAACGAGGGTCATTGATGCTCTCTGAGCTTGGTTGTTTTCCTGAAGATATTTTATTACCCAAACTAGGTAATATCATCAGTGCTCATTAAACATGAGAGGAAAAGAAAAAAAATCTGAATAAGAAAATTTTCCTTTATTTTCTATTTATGCTCTCAGTTCAAAATATTATTTGCATCCATCTTGTCCAAACATCTAAAAAGAAGTCAGCAATGTTGTCAGAATTACCTCAAACTGGTGAAGTTCTCATTCCATTTCTAAGTAGAACAAAAATAATTCTGGATGTGTTATTCAGTTGAATATCAGTATGGAATCTATGTATAGACAACTAGCAGTGTTTTCTTGAATGACAGTGATTTTTCCTTTCAGAACACTGTGAAACCTATGACAATAACACTTTATTTTTATGTTTTATTTATTTATTTATTTTATTTGTCAAGTGATTATAAGATAA
>AZIM01001160.1:183825-207883 GCA_000516915.1 Ophiophagus hannah
CCAAACTGCTTAGAATGTTAACAACCGGTTCTAGCAAATAGGTGCAAACTGGTAGAATTCCACCCCTGATTTAATCCTCCTGGAATCCCTTCTCTGATATCCCATCATTTATGTGGGTTTGTCAGTCAGCCCTGACTCTTAGTTCTTAAAGCCTCCACATTTAGCAACAAGGGTCTGCTGTTCAACTACAAATTTCAGGTACAATTTTACTGAGAATGCTAGTCCATCTACTCTGAACTAGCCATGTTGTGGTGTGGAATTCTTCAGCCCACCCTGATCCACCAGTACTATCTTTGCTGAGATAGCCTGCATTTATTTTATTTCCCACACAATCACAGTTCATTCAATTAGAAGGGAGCAGGGGCTGACATTCACTCACTTTCTCTCCTTCTGTGTCAAGGCTGCTCTTTTTTGCTTGCCTGTCTGCACACGCACAAATAATATTCTTGCCTCAGCAGACTATATTTGTGAGGGAGCAGCTCAGACCTTACTACCTTCTGCCCATACATTCTTCTCTTTTTCTTTTCATCATAGAATGAACTCAGAGTTAAGAGAGGATAGTTCTTAATAAGTCTGGCAGAATAATTAAGGCACACACCTTCCTTTTCCTTTTTTTCTTTTTTAAGATGGCAGCTGCTGCCTGTGTTTGTAGATGGTGCTCAGAAGTGTTGTGCAGAGAGGGTTTTGGAAAGTTTGGAATGTAGAGATTGGTATGTGGAAGTGGAGGAGTGTTTAGAGAAAGGCAAGAGGGAGACAAGCATAATAAACTTACTGAGAGGCTGGAGATTTGATGAAAAAACGGAGAGGTGAAAAACAGAATGGCCAAGAGGTTGAAGAATGGAGAGGCAGGAAAAGGGCAGCTGGAAGGTGAGATGGAGAGATGGAGCAGAGGAGGTGGATAATTTATGATTATGTGGCTTCCTTGGACTCCCCCTGGACTCCCCTTGGATCTCTTTGAACTGTCTTAATGTGCAGTAATCAGCTGAAGCTAAACCCTGGTCTGAGAACCCAAGAGCCAGCAGCTGCAGTTCTGAATGATGGCGGCAGAGCTGACAGAAGAAACAAGCTTCTGTAGCCTTTGTAGGCAACTGGGCCTATTCATGTGGTTAATAACACTGTGGAGAGTGGCAGGTGCCATTGGGATTTTTTTGCGGTTTAACGGGCAAGTGGGAGCCTGGAACTCTGTGAACTTCAGGAAACATTGTAGGACTACATAGCTGCTACAATTTCTAGTGCAGCATAACAGGCCTTCCGTCTACTTTTCCGACTACTTTCTACAATCTTCTGAATGTTCTGTAATTGGGCCTGGGAAGGCTGCTTGGGGAATCCTGGGGCTGGAAGGGAATGTTGGGTGAGAGGTGAATGTGTTGGTTCCTCTCCCCGGGTGACAGCTGGGGGGGGAGGAGTGGCTCCCTGCTTGGTGGGTGAGAGCAACTGGCCAGGGTGCTATTTGTGCATTGAGTAAATGTATTATGAGTGTGTTGGGAGATAAGGGGGTGCTGGACGTGACCCCCCTGTGGCAATGAGGAAGGGGTGGTGTGAGTTTGAGGGCGCCGAGACCAAGCGCCTGTAAGGTTCACCTTGCCCATGACAGTTTGTCAGTTGCAGGGGTTTTTTCCCTTTTTAAGGAAGAGTGTTGAGGATGGGGGGTGGAATGGTTCTCAGGGAAGGCAGAGGAGGGTGACCTATTTTAGTGATGTCGGATAATGGGAGATATGGGAGGCAAGGGGCTGCAGGCATAAAGAACGCGACCTTGGTGTTTAGTACCGGTCTTGTGTTCTGCCCTCTTGCACTCACCTCACTTACTTGGTCAGCAGATCGGAAGGTTGTTGATGAAACATTATTTAGACCCCCATCAATCAGGATTCAGACCTGTATTTGGGACAGAAACGGCATTGGTTGCACTTTTGGAATTATCTCTGGTGGGTGTGGGATGGGGATAGTGCATGCATCCTTGCTCTATTTGACCTCTCATGGCTTTCGATACCATCGACCATGGTATTCTCCTGGAGCAGCTTCGGGGGATGGGAGTGGGAGGCCTTGTGCTATTCTGGTTCACTTCCTTCCTCTGCGGCTGCTCTCAGTCAGTGTTGATAGGAGGGGAGAAATCCAGCCCTTGCCCACTGCTTTGCGGGGTTGCGCAGGGCTCGGAACTCTCTCCGCTCCTGTTCATCATTTATATGAAGCTGCTGGGTGAGATCATCTGTCACCATGGACTGAGGTATCACCACTGTGCTGATGATACTCAGCTGTATGTCTCGGCCCGTGGTGAGTTAAGCAATGCAGTGTCCTCCCACTCACAGTGCCTGGAGGCTGTTAGGGGCTGGATGGGAAGCAATGGATTGAAACTAAACCCTGGCAAGACCGAATGGCTCTGGGTTTGAGGTTTGTTGGCTATGGGAGAATTGCCACCTTTGGTCTTGGATGGGGTGGCACTACCCCAAACAGACCCTGTGTGTAACATGGGGGTTCTCCTGGACTCACGACTCCTGCTTGAAGAACAGGTGGCGGTTGTGGCCAGAAGAGTCTTTGCGCAACTGCAGGTTGTGCGCCAGTTACGTCTTTTCCTGGACCAACAATCCTACTCACAGTCACTCATCCCCTAGTCACTTCCCATCTTGACTATTGCAACACGCTCTACATGGGGCTGCCTTTGAAGAGTATTTGGAAACTCCAGTTGGTGAAAAATGCAGTGGCCCGCATGGTTTTGTGCAGACCCCAGTGTGCGCATGTATCACCTCTCCTCTGGGAGCTGCATTGGCTGCCAATTTGCTTCTGGGTGCCATTCAAGGTGGTGGTTGTCACCTTTAAAGCCCTTCATGGCTTGGGACCAGGTTATCTGAGGGACTGTCTCTTACCGGTCACATCTACCCCACCCATCAGAGCGGGAATGCAGGGAATGGTGCATGTTCCATCCCTTAGGATACACCTGATGGGACTCAGAAGAAGGGCCTTCTATGTGTGGCCCCCTCTCTCTGGAACAACATCCCCCCAGAGATTAGATTGACTCTAGCACTCTTCCAGAAGGTGCTGAAGACCTGGTAGTGGGCCTGGGGAACCCAGAGTGGGATGGAGCCCATTAAATGGCTCATGTGAGGTGCTGTCGTGGGGTGGAGGGTGGGGGGTGATTTTATTATATTAATTTATTATATGACTCTTATCAGTTTTATTGTTTTTATATGAGATTTTATATTCTGTAAGCCACCTTGAGTTGCCATGTGTGAATAGGCGGCAATATAAATTCCATAAATAAATAAACAAACAAACAAATAAAATACACAAACAAAGAACTCAAGGGAGAGAATGTGACCCTCATATAGACAATCTCAGATTTAGTTATCAAAGTCACCAAATCTGGCTGCAGAACTCCCTCCCCATATAGGGGGATGCCCTTTTCCTTGAAATTGAATTAGCAATTCTCCCCTCCTCTAAGATGGCAATTCTCTATTTTAGCGTTAGCTGTCAATAAAATTTAACCCGGGGGGGCGGGGAGACAGCACATGTTATTCTTACGGTATTCCTCCATGCTTTTGGTCTCTTCCTTTCTAGATTTTTATGATCAATCTGAAGCGTCGGAAAGACAGACGGGATCGAATGTTGTGGACTTTATATGAACAGGAAATTGAAGTCAAACTAGTGGAAGCTGTGGATGGAAAGTGAGTTGACTTGGTAAACATTGCCAGGCACCGAGTTGTAAAATTGGGGGAGGGGAAGGGTGTTGGGGCCATCTAATTTAAGGACTGCAAGAAATAAAGTACTATATGTGATTAGGGATACATTTATCAACTATTTCTCAATTATTCCCCTCAGTAAGTGCATCAGTAAGTGTGAGATGCGCCCATTGATAAAGGCAACTCCTTCTAGTATCTCTGTCACATTGTTTCTGCTCCAGCCTTACTGCTACCAGTGGCTTGCTTTGCCAAATATGAGCCATGCTGTGTATTTCTGCGCTTAGAAAGACTAGAGCATTAAATCAAGCTTGATTCAACAACATTCTTGCTCTGCAAAATAATTGCCTGCTATCTGTCTCCTTGAGACACTGCTCAGAAGCTTACTGTCTCCTTAATAAGTTTTTGTGTGTGCAGATATATGGTGTATATAGTTGTCAGGGGATAGATAATTCTCAATTGAGCATCTTCTTTAATCTCTTTAAAGAGCAAAAATATTTGTCTCCCACCACCAGCTATTTAAAATAGTATTTTGTACACAAAAGATTCTCACATTGTCTTTAACTAATCAACACTTTCCTCCTCATTGTAAAACGGGAATTTTTAGTATCTTGGAATCAAATTTAACCACGTTTTCTTGTTCATTTCACTGGTGCTTGCCTAGGAAACATTTTCTCTGCTGAATTCCCTATAAGAATTCTACAAATCCAGCTGAATTCTCCTTCAATAGTCAAATTGTGTACATTTCGTATTAGGCACAATTGTGCAAGGCAGAATCCACATTTTTATTGAGTGCTCAAAGTGTTACAAATGAGATCTTGTAAAATATGTAGTGAGGATTGGCAGTACCACTTTTGACTGCAAGTAGAAATAATTATTTTAAAACACTGGTTTATGAAAACAATACTTTGAAAGCTGAAAGCTAGAATGTTAGAAAAAAAGAGTAATAATTCCTATTTTACCACACTGCATTGATTTCTATCTGTAGGGAGGGTTTTTTTTTGCTACACATTGTACAGATACACCACCTTATGGGTTTTTCTTAATAGGTTGTAGTTTTCCTTTCCATCTCGAAAATGTGTGGCTAAGGAATTTAATCATTGTCTCTCGCAGGATGCTGAATACAAGCCAGCTGAAAGCTCTGAATATAGATATGCTTCCTGGCTACCAGGATCCATACTCTTCTAGAGTGCTGACCAGAGGAGAGATTGGCTGTTTCCTTAGCCACTATTATATATGGAAAGAGGTAACCAAAATTTGCTTATCTTCATTGTAATTGGCAAAAATGCTTCCTCTCCTTTCCCCTCTCACCCCCCCGGCCTTTTTTGCAAATCTTGAAAATAGACTCATGATGATGGATCTCTTGGAAGACAGGCATTTCCACTGGATCACTTCCATTCTTCCAGAGAAGGCATTCTTCCACAGATAAACAACTCATGGGACAATTTTATTACAGCTTTTTCTAATATGGTGGTTAATAAATATAAATGTTTAGACACTGTCCAACTCAACTCTAGAAAGTATATAACAAAACCAAAACTGAATGAAAATATAGTGCAATAATTATGAAATATATTAAGCGGGTACAAAAAAAACAAGAACTGAAGAGGAATATGGCTAACCATATCCACACCGAATCCAGCAGGAACCCCAAGCACCCTAATCCAAGGCCCAGCAGAATCTTTAACTCTTTCTGACTCACATGGATTTTGGAGGGAGGAACCTAATTCCAGAAGACATGCTTCCTGGATCCCGACAGATGAGATTGATTAATTAATTGAAGGGACCCTGAGCATGTCAACTCATGTCAGATCAAACTGACAAGGCCGCTAGGGGACATAATAAGCAATCCCTCAAGTTACCAGGCCCTATGCAATATAGAGAACTGAGGTAATAGGACATAACCAGCACCTTGAAATGCACTTGGAAAAATACTGGCACCAATGCAGCTCACAAAGCAAAGGTGTCAATTGGGACTATGGCCATCACTGCATGTGCCGCTGCATTCTGGACCAACTGAATTGCTTATTATTGCTTATTATTATTATTGCTTGCTTATTGTACCCTATGATTATCATTAAGTGTCGGACCTTATGATTCTCAACTCTTGACGAATGTATCTTTTCTTTTATGTATACTGAGAGTATTTACTCCAAGACAAATTCCTTGTGTGTCCAGTCACNNTTGGCCAATAAAGAATTCTATTCTATCTATCTATCTGAAGCTTCTGAGTGCACTTCAAGGGCAGCCCCACATGCAGCATATTCCAGCAGTCCACTCATGAGGGGATTAGGGCATGAGCGATGGTCTCAATTTAATTTGAATTATTTCAAATTGTTATTTTAAGATAGTAAGCAGGGAGATGGAGAAGTGCCTAGTCATTGAAGATGATGTACGCTTTGAGCATCAGTTCAAAAAGAAGCTCACAAAGTTAATGGATGACATTGAGAGAGCACAGCTTGACTGGGATCTTATGTAAGTAATAATCCACTAATCTTGCTTCTGAGTCTCTTCCCTTCCGTGGAATTGAATGCTCCCTATTAAGGAAAGGGCACCCATTTGGAGGCATTTGAGCTTCGAAATAAAAGTGAATAAGGAGAAATATGGAAGTGGGTTCTAAAAGTTGCAGAGTGAGAAAAATCAGATAGGGAGACATTTTTGTCTCATAATGCAGGTAGTACTCGATTTATATCGGTTTGTTTAGTGAACATTTGAAGTTAAAATGGCACTGAAAAAAGTGACTTAGGACCATTTTTCACACAGCCATTGCAACATTCATGTGATCAAAGTTCAGGCGCTTGGCAGCTGACTCGTGTTTATATGACAGTTGCAGTGTCCCAAGGTTGTGTGATCATCTTTCTGACCTTCTGACAAAAGAGCAGAATCAATGGGGAAGCCAGATTCACTTAACAACCATGTTACTAACTTAACAAGTGCAGTGATTCGCTTAAAAAGTTATAAAGTGGAGCACAACTCACTTAACGAATGTCTCACTTAACTACATAAATTTTGGGTTCAGTTGTGGTCTTAAGCTGAGGACTACCACTGGTGAGGATGCCAGGAAATTTAAAACTAAAATAAGGAGATTTTTTTAGTATAACCTTCTGAATTAATTACCATAAGATGTAATGATAGCCATCGACGTGAAGGATAAAACTACCAATGGCTGCTAGTCACAATATCTGTATATTGTACTTAATCATCTTTTCAGTCCCAGTTGTTGGGGTATACAAGACAGTGCTTTTCATTCATTGTCTACATGCAGGATCCCACTGTAGGGAGTGAAGATTGGGCCAAGTGGCCTTTGATCCAGCGCAGGAATTGGGAAGCTTTTATGTTAACTCCACATCTGTTTTCTTTTTTTAATGTTAATTCTTACTAGTTCTTTAAAAAAATGGTTTACATGAAGCTACTGGTGATCTTCTGGCCAGAGAAGCTGGCACCAAGGTGCTAAACTTAGATGTTTCTACACCGCATCATATTGGCCAATGACATCTGGGTTCAGTGACTCAACTTTTTCTCTCTATGTAGATACATAGGTCGGAAACGGATGCAGGTGGAGCGTCCAGAAAAGGCTGTACCCAATGTGATGAATCTTGTGGAAGCTGATTACTCTTACTGGACACTGGGCTATGCAATCTCCTTGCAAGGAGCTCAGAAGCTAATTGGAGCTCAACCTTTCAGCAAGATGCTTCCTGTAGATGAATTCTTGCCAGTCATGTACAACAAGCACCCAATGTAGGTTATTGGTTGTGATTACTGTACTTGCATTAGGTGTATGCTAGCTTTATACTAGGATGCATTCAACAGCGATATTTATCTTCTTATCAGTAAATAGTTGCTTCCTGTAGTCGCTTTGAAGCTTCAGGTTTATGGAATACTTTTTAGTGGGGGTTGAACATCACTCCTCCTACAGCTGGTGCTGATTCTATTATCTCTTCAACAGTCCTTCTACAAATGGCAGTTTTATGTGTGTGGGAAATGACTGGCCATGATATAAACGAGAAAGCTTTGTGGGCAGAGCTCATCTGTATTGGGCACATTGCTTCTGGGAATATGAAAACCAAGTCACATTTTTAAAATTTTGATAATTGTATATCTTATTTTCTTTCATGCAGACCCTCATGGCAGTTGACAAAATTAAAACTTTTAACCCAAAGTTGGAATGTAATTAAATATCATATTAATTCTAATCTAGTAAAGTATGACAAACGTGATGGGAATTGGCCCGATTTTTGAAAGGCTAAGAAGAGTGTTCCACAACCTGGGACAATGGCAGGTGGCTGGGCTTTTGACAGCAGAATGTTTTCAGAAGGCTTTTCCCACCAATCTTAAAGATAGAGAGCTGTTTATACCTTTACAGATTAGTTGTTCCCGTTAAGCAAACAACAAGCGTTGCGGACCTTTGATCCCTATTCCTGGCAGTTAGGTTAGCAGCCTTGCTGCTTTACTTTGTACCAGTTGTCACTTCCAGGCATTTTTCATGGACAGCTGTGCATGGCATGCTTCATAAAGATTATGTTGAATGTTTTTAAAGATTAGGCGAAGTCAAGGAATGGCTAAATATTGCTAGCTTGAGGAGGTTTGCAGCCGGTACACTAAGGGAAATTGCATAAAAACACACTCCTTTACACCTGCTTAGCCAGTGCCAGTTGAGATTCAGTGAGCACTCCCAGACTGCAGAACTGTTTTTTTCAAATGTATAATTCCTTTCAAAGTTCAGATTCCTATAGAGGACTCAACGTGTCATGTTGCCGTCATGTGACGTTTTGCAGTGTTTTTCCCATTCATGGAGGTGGGGTGGNGGCCACCAGTTTGACACCCCTGCTATAGAGCAATAGCACATTGTCTTTTCTGGATTTAATTTCAGCTTATTCTTACTCAGCCATCCCATTATTGAATAAAGAATACTGAATTCTGTCCAAGATTTAATTATCTGAGATACCACAGTTAATAACTAAATCATGAGTTGTTGTTCTCCAACATCTCCTTCTAGACTTGGCCCGATATGGAAAAATGCAGTTGCTGCAGAACAGTCCTTCACAAGGTCTACTCCCCTAGTGAGTCTAAAAGAGAACCTTGGTTGATAATATTGAAAGCCTCCAAGAGAATTGAGGGCTGCATTTGCTCCCTTGGGTTTCCCATATAAGTCTTCTGCTAAGATGACCCAAATGGCCTTGCCACCATAGTCCAGCTGGAAGCTCCAATTATTGCATCTCCATATACATTTAAAGCTTCAAGGGATATTGAAGAGCTTTAATAAGGCCAAGTCATCTTATGAGGAGACCAATGATAACTTCAGATACCTTTTGATATTTTTTAGCTTGTGAATGTATTTCGTATTAAAGCTTGATTACATTTCTTTCAATCAAAATTTGAAATAAGGAAAATTATATTGGGAAGAATATAATTAGTGCTACTTGTGCACTAATTTATGTTTCTCCTCTGCTTAACAATTTGGCTGTGGACCAAATTCTGCCAATACTTTCTTACAGGTTAGTGTTGAACTTGGTCCTTGTTCCTCAGTTTTTTAAAATTATTGACCATGTATGGCGTGTTTATTTTTACAGTGCTGGTCTGTAAGGACCTTTATGTTGAAAAATGGCTTATAAGTGTAGGAAATAATACCAGTCCTCCCAACATTTAAATGAAGTATACTATCCGTATATGTTTAAGTTGAGGGGTGTGAATATAGATTTACAACATTGATAAGGAGAATGTTAAATGGGCCACTGTTTATAAGCATCAGTTTGTTCTGCTGTGAAATATAAGAGACATCAAAAATTGGAAATGAGGTAATGGCTTTCTTCTTGGTGACTTTTCTTTTCTTTTTTAAGAGCCAAATACATGGAACATTATGAACCTAGAGATTTGACAGCTTTCTCTGCAGAGCCTTTGCTTATCTATCCAACACACTACACTGGACAACCAGGTTACCTCAGTGACACAGAGACATCCACAATCTGGGACAATGAGACTGTGGCCACTGATTGGGACAGGACACTCTCCCGGAAATCACGGCAACAGGACCAGATCCATAAAGATGCCCAGAACAAGAATGCCTTGCCACCTGGACCTTCCCTTGATGCATCATCCACCAGAGATGAACTATGACTGTTAACTGGGTCAGCTACAAGTTACTGGAAACATCATAGGGACTTCTAGAACTTCCAGAGATACAGATATGCTATCTTGCTTGGCAAAATAGTTTGATATGACTCACTTGAACTAAGCAGGGCTCGTCTCATTTTTGCAGGGTGAGTGGATGAACCTGACTGAATCAAGGGTAGTATACTTTAAAGCAGTTTTTGAAAGGAGGCCTGGTTTTTGCTGATTGGCTTGTACTAAAGGAAATTCTATAGAGCTGCTGGAGGACTCTAAAAGAAAATGAGGACGAAGATTCCTCAACCAATGTCTTTCTACAATTCTTGGTGTAGATTTATTGTATTTATAAAAAGTAATATATACAAGAGTGAGGAAGGGGCTACCAAGTTTTCCCCGTGTTAATTATTGGTCTATTGTCTGCTGCATTGCCTGAATTCTTGCTGGTTTCAATTTTGTGGACCATATTCTGAAGCAGAAATGGTAGAACGTTCCCGTTTCTACAGTAAGGTTAAATGCTTAATAATGTGTCTTGAAATTATCAGACAATGGACAAGGTTTCCTTTATGTTCACCATATGAATTCCCACTGATATTATTTGCTTTCATTTTTAAATCATAAGCTATGACCAAGAACTCATTTGCCATGAGAATTTCTGGAGTTCACAATTTTTAATATTTATCAATAGTTTTCCATTTTTATCCTTCACACTTTCATGAAATTCAGTGAAGATCTCTACTAAATGGAAAACTAAGAATTGAGCAGCCTGTAAATAGACCACACATCTTCCCCAGCCAGCAGCTGGGAGAGATGTGCATCCTGATAGAAAAGAATATATGTAGCTCAGGGCTGAACTGTGGAGTCTTCGATGTCAGAACCAGAAGATGTTACCTAGTCAGGTAATGAAATGTCTGCAAACCACCAAGCTCAGAGAGCATCCATAGCACACGGATGGGTTCCATTACAAACTGGATTTGAAGAGTAAAAGTTAAATATCCTTTTAAACACGGTTCTCATTGAGTTTTGAGACACACTTTCATTCACAAATGATACTGTTGTAGGCACTAATGCTGTTGGTAATTTATCCTTCATGCTTTTATGATAGAGGAGGAATTTCAGCCCACATCTGTAAATTCAGGCTGAATCCAGAGATAAAAGCATTCTGAACCAAAATGTTTAAAAAGACAATCAAAAGAATCTGTATGTGTTGAACTTGTTACAGATATTCTACCCAGGAATTGCTATTCTTAGAAGAAATCACAGTATAATTGTATGTTTTTCTAAAAGACATGTTTGCAGCTTATCAGCTGGTCTGATAATATATATAGCAATGAGTGCAATGATTTGATGTCTGGTCATTTATTTATAACTTTAACATAGCATCGCAGTCTGGAGTGATCTATGGGAATAGGAAACTGGTTTGAAGCTTTATCTAGCTAAAGAAACATAAAATGCTTTGAATCCTGGACCTACAGTATAGTGATTGAATCTTCAACATCTCTTGCTGCCCTGTAACACTTTTATTGTATACTACATTACATTATATCCAACAAGAACAACCTGATTCTAGAACTTTCCAATGTTCCCTTACCATGCCCAAAATTAAGGGAAGCCCTCATGGTCATTTTTTTGTCATACTTTATATAATTTTTAAAACAAAATTCCAATGTTCACAGGAATAATAATTCTGTGGGGCATATAATTTAGGACCAGGTAGGTAGAATTGCAACAGGAAAGGTTAATGAGAGGCAGAGTGATTTTTTTAAGTCTGTACCTGGTGATTTATGTATTTATTTATTGGCAGAATAGGCTTTGGGTATATTCCATGTATGCTGTGGCATTGTTTTTCCTCTTTCTGTTACAATTCATCAAAATAATGGGGTGGGGAAATGTGATGGGTCAAAATACATTTTCGGAAACACTTTATGCTGAAGTAGCAAAGGACTATAGAAATCAAATGGAGGAAGACAGAATATATAATCTGCTGCCATCGGGAATAATTAGCGGAGCGGATATGTGTTAAAGAAGTGGGTGTTATTAGCATACCTCTTTGATCCTTTTGGGGTTTTTTTTAAAGAAGCAGTTGTGTTTTCTATGTGATCTATGTCCCTACAATTTTAGCACAATATGTTTTATACCAGGAAATGAATAGCCAGTTTCTTAAAAGAAAGGGCAATGGACAAGTACAGAAGATTGCTATGCCAGCAAAAATCATTGAAATAATGGAGGGCATTTTTAAAAATCATCTGTGTGATACAATGAAAATGGGTAATTTGTCTGGGGGGATTTGAACCAACTCAAAATCCTCTCATCAGTCAGAAGTAAAGTTATATACGTTTATTATTTAGGCATATGGCAAACACTTACAAATCTGCTTCAGTTTTCTAGATGTATTGTAACTGCAGTGCCTAGCGAGCTTGTCCAGAGACTGGATAAAAATTCCGAGTTAGTTTCAGCATATTTGGGAGACCCCAACACATGCGGGCAGAAATCTAATGCCAGCAGTAGGGAGGTGTGAAAACATTGGCGGGTGGGGGGATCACGTGGTCTCAAGACCTTTTATCCATTAAATAAGTTGCAGAAATGGATTAATCCTCTAAACTGGACTGGGGCTTATGTATCTAACTTTCCTCTCATACTAATTGGAATTGGGAAAGAGAAAATAACTGAGGAGAGAGAAAGAGTCTACCAAACATTCCTCCTATCCTAGCAACCAGGAGCTAAAAAGACTTTGAAAGCCGTGATGGATCCTATTTTATACTCACCACATAGGACTGGAAGCTTGTAATTCTGTGGTACAGGGCTATTTAGTATTCACAACCCAGCTGAATTCATTATTCAAAGCACTACCAAATCAAGATGTAAAATAATTCTTGAAACACTGGAATTAATGAGATGATTATTGTTCTAATCCGTGTTAGATCTAAAATTCTATATACAAAGTTTAGATAGTGAAAGTGGGTTGAATGTTTTATTTTTATACTGATAGTTTTTTAATAAATCTTTTAATAAAGATTCAATGAATAGGTTAAAGCATAGGGATAAATAAAAGACTCTTTTATACAACAATTGTTAAACATTCTTGTCTTTGTTTAGAAAAATGGTCAGCACAAGCATAACAATATAAAAAATCTAGCTAATTCTACTGATGTGCATATGTGCATATACTTATCCACTTAGCTCACTTAGCTCTTATATGTATTGCTTATTTTTCACCAGAAAACTTAGAGAATGGGTTTTCTGAATATTCATCCAGGGTCTGGATACTTTTAAAGCTTACTGCTAAATAAATATTTGTATACATACATACATACATACATACATACATACATACTCAAGCTCTTCTATCCCAGAGTGAGTAACCTTATGCCAAACTCAAAATGAGTAAGAAATAGTAAGACAAATAAGTAAAATCTATGGAATAAGAAAAAAATAGATAAAACTAGATTACCCTACCACCACTAAATCTCACAGTATTATTCTATCTTCAGAAACCATTCTTACTTCCCCCGTATTCATGTGCCTTGCTTTACACATTGCTTTTTGTTGTTAAAACTTTTGTTTCCCAACAGTGAAAAATATATATGTAGCTTAGGGTTGAACTGCTGGGTTCCAGGGTTTCCCTGAGTTTGTTATCTCTGAAGAAGTTACCTAGCCCGTTAATGAAATGGAACCTAATGGTCTTTAAACTTCTCTCTTTTAAGGTCATCATCAACTTGATCCAACTACAACATTTTTTATCTTCTCCTTCCTTTGAGTCACTCGTCCTTCACATACTTGTTTTGCAATTTGATTTTCATATTCTGTACATGGCAAGGCCTCAAAACACTGCTCATTCAATCTTACGTTCATTTTATATTTGATTAACATTCATTCTTGACCCTATCTGCATTGGTACTGCTAAGTAAAGCTTCCCATTGCATTCAACTTAATTTTTCTCTTAACCTCTCCAATTCCCATACAAAAAACAAAAATCTTAGCTATTTCTTTTCTTTCATTCTTCACAGAAATGACCCAACATCTATTACCTTACTACCAACATTTGTACTTCCTAATATTTTCCCATCCATTTCCCCCTCTGTAGTAAGCTTTCTACCAAGGTAAACAAAACTTACCTACTCAATGTAGATTTTTCACCATTTATACAAAACTTGCAATTATTAACTTCATTTTCATTGTGAGCACATTTTCCTTGTTTGTTGTTAGGTTAGTGTTTAGCTTCATGCTCCTTGTTACATCATATAATTTTTCACCCAATAATGTGACAGTAACTGCATATGAAATTGGATGTATGTTTAGGTCTCAAATCAACATATCTCCTTCCATCACCTCAAACATCCCTTATAAATATGCCAAACAACCAAAGTGATGTCATACCTTGTAATATTGGTAATACTCCCTGCTCATGATGAAGCACTGGCTTCACATATTGCTCTTACTCATTTTTCCATGACATGCTGAAGAACTTGACTCAAACTCAGAGACCACTAAGGACTCCATAAAAATTTGATCTGCATATTCACTGCCCAACCTACAGCCACACTGGGCTCCCCAATTTTTCCTCACTGTCACCTACTGCAGCTCTTCAGTCAGACTGCTGCCACTCATCTTCATAACAACACTTAACAGATTAATCCTGCTGTATGTTTTGCATTCTTTCTTGCTAGTTTCACTTCTGTACAGGAAAACAACCACATTGTTCCAATCAACAGGCACAAATGCAGTCTTCCCAAATATGCTGTCAAAGTTACACGCTCCTGCTAAAAAGGATCACATGCTTATTTTAATATTTCGCCAATTATATTAATACACTTTCAAGCCTTATTATTCAATGTTCTCACATTTACAGTTTAACCTTGCGTCCCTTTTCCTACATGCTAATTATTTTCACATCCATTTAAATGTCACCCTTTGATATATAGGAATTCCCATACAAATCTCTAAATTATTACTCTTGGCACTCCCTCCATTCAGTTCCATACCAATTCATGTCATCACAATTTTAATTCCCTTCATTCTCCTTGAAGCTCTTTAACTCATTTCAGCCATTTCAAACAATGTTTTTATTTCCATCTGAATTGTGCAACATTTTTAATCTTAGTGGTTCTTTATTTTCTCAGATACAACTTTTTACCTATCTTTATACAGATGATGATGGCAATTGGGACCAGAATTGCTCCACTCAGTGACAATTCCAGCAGTCTTGGTGGCTGTCATTAAGTGGTGGCTGTCATTAATTCTGGGTCATTAAGCAAGGGTATCATATGGTTGCCATTTGCCACCTCCTTCTAGTGTCCCCATTGACATTATTGTTGGAACCCAGCAAAGAAACTCACAAATGATGACATTACCATGGGACTCTGTTGTCATAACTGTGAAGTGGTATGACAGGTAGAACTCTGAGGACCAGTTAGAACAGGTGTGTCAAACTCACCGCATCATGTTACTGTCACGTGACGTATCACAATGTTTTCCCCCTTTGCGGAGCTGAGGTGGGCGTGGCCTGTGAGTGATGCATCCAGCCTGCAGGCCACCCGTTTGACAACACTGAGTTAGAACTACCACTTGTTCAGTACTGTTGCAGGTATGAGCAGTCACAAAATGAGTGATCATCAACTGAGGACCACCTGTAATGTATCTTTTCCTCAACATTTTACAGCATTTTTGGTCATTCCCAGCTCTTTTCATTTTATTAGTTCATCAAGCATTATTTTTCATTCTTTTCATTAGTTTCCACACACTTTTGTGTAACAAACAAAATTATTTTCACTCTTCTCTGAGCAGGTTCCACATCCTCTTATGTCTGCTTTTCAGTCATTGTGTTGTCTTCTTTCTTCCTCTTTCTTTTCTTTCTTTTTTCTTTTCCTTTCTTTCCTTTTCCTTTTTCTCTTTCTTCTTTCTTTCTCTTTCATTCTAGTTTCTTTCACTTCTTTCCTTTTGCTTCCTGAACTACTTTTTTCTCAAGTGTAATTGTAGTAATCAATCATAACTTTACATTTTTCATCATTCATTTGCCATGTGCATGTACAGACCTGTGCTTCAATCATATACTCAAAATGGATGATTTCCTAAGCAGGTATCAATTTTCTTTCTCATCAGTTTTGCATTTCCAAACAATCCAGTAACTTTGTTCTGTACCACCTTGTCCCATCCATTGTATCATACTACCCACCCATCCCCTGCCCATGGATTGCCAAAACCCATTGCTGGTTCTTTTGCTACCATTGTACATTGGAGTATAACAACTATGCCTAGTGTATGGGTTCTTATTTTCATCTGTACCCACAATGTAACATGACATCAATTCATACTTTCTGCCATACATTTCTGCCATACGTTTCCTTCCCTGCATGGATTCTTCAGTATTACCCTCCAAAATCTGAATATAGTGCCTCCATTACAAACTATGACATCTTCCCCATTCCTAGTTTCACAAATGCCCAACATACTTAGATTTCTTTATTAATTCATGTTCTTCCCACCTATACATTTCTATTTCAATCTTCTATTTTCCATAACCAACATCAGAAAGGTCTACATGTATTTTTTTGCTTATCATGGTGTTGGTCATTTAAGACAGAGCAGGTGTATACTAGAAAAGTCAGCTTAGTTGCATCATGCATGCCACAAGTAACAGTCCCTCCTTATGCAACTACGAGACCAGTTAATTTTATATTCTTTCACTGGCATACCAGAAACTCAGAGCTCAAGCAAGCTCATGCTCTTATATGCAGGCTAGGGTCTCTAATCTAGAGACTACCTTGCAAAGTAACCTATTGCTGCCTGCATCTGACTAATAAAGAGTGAGGCATATGCAGTATACTGACACACTCACAATGTCTTGTAGACAATAATATGGAGAATTTATATAAATAATATAAAGCATTTGAAATTGAAGATTTACATACTGCAAATATATCACAATCTGATAAGTGTTCATTTAAACACATACCTGTTTTTAAGCTAGTGTCAGGACTGGGGTTAAGCTCTTGAATAGTTATAGTAAAATTAGTTTTACAAAGCCAAAACTGTTGAACCATTTACAACAAAAAGGCTTGATATATCTCATTCTGCTATGTAGCCATCTTACCCACACCCTCGCCCTCATCCCCATGTACATATATGCACACATGTGCACACGTACAAACATATTAATGGGAATTTCAGGAGATCCTTATCCCCTTTTACTTCAGAGAAAAACAAATCTATTTTGCTGGCTCATTTCTGATTACTAACTCTCTGGCTTCTAGATGTCACTGTGCTTCAACCACCCATTCCCTTTCCTACATGGCCAAAGCTTGAAAACATGCTTTGTTGAAGTATTTAGGAGTGTCAATTATTACAGTGTCAATTATCTATTTTTTCTATGATGGTGCAATTGATAACCTACAAACTACCCTGAGTGTGATTATGCACTACTTTCTTTACAATTAGTGTATTTGAGGATGCAAAGAACTCCAAAATGGTGTATGATAGATTTTCAGTGAACCCAGTTAAACCTAGTAATATGTTCAACTTGAGGTTGCAAATTAAGTGAGGAAAAAAAACCTTCCATGTAAATTTATAGTCATAAATATTATTACAAATGAGTGAATTCTATTTAATTTAGTACAATCTGCTTTGTGATAATTGGAGGAAGTTGTAGCTCTGTTTGGTCTTTATAAGAGGCACATGAGGAGTGCTACCTGGCCTTCAAAAGGAAACAGCTGATACAGCAGCAGACTGCAAGGTGGAGGTGAGAAGACAGTGGGATGTCACTTGCTCACTAAAGCCGAAAATCAGAAAAAAGCTATGAGGAAGAAGCTTCCTTACCACCCATGTTTTGGAATATTTATAATTGGTACCAACATTATTACTTTAATTTCAACATTTCCCTGATTGTACTACTGTTATGCAGGCTCTGAAGGATTAATATTATCACTGAAAACTTGACCCTTCAAAAAGTCAATACCATCATTCCTCATTTCAACAAACCAGGCTCGTGAGGTAAAGAGGTAACTAAAACAGTACCCATCAATTTAAAAAAAAAATAATAATGGCTGAATTCTAAAGATACATATATATAGAGAGAGAAAGGGGGATTCTTTAAATGTTTTTTTTTAATCACAAAAAATATCTGGGCTCTTTTCAAACAATGGCTATTAAGCAGGTTTATTATTATTTTGTTTTGCTTTGTTTCTCAGACTAAGTACGGTATAAAACATAACTGTTATAGTTTACTATAATGCCAATATGGCTGAATACAGGAAAACAGCTCCACTGCTGAAAGGGGAGTAAAACTGCACACTCCAAGGAAATATATTTTGACTTTTTATATATTTATATATTTATATATATACACACAAACACACACATACCTGCACACGTACATTCATCCAATTTTTTTAAAAAATAGCAAAGCATAAAGAAAACAACATAGTGGCATTAAGAGCAAGTAGTGTGCATTCATATAGTCATTGATGAATAGCTGACTCCTGGAGCAGGAAATGGATTCTTCCAGCATGTCTAAAAAGGACTTGGAAGCTGGGATGACTTAAAAAAAAATAACAACAATGGTAGGGGGGAAATCTAAGATAAGGCTAATTCCCCTTGTTTCAGAAGCAGTGCCGCCTCTACCAAAGCAGCCCATCTTTACCAGTCATCTCCCAGCACTGTCATCAGCCAGTGGTCAGTCTGATGCTCTTCCGCCTCTGGTAAGAACACAAGGGATAAAAAATGCCTTCTTCCATTGATAAAAGCGCATCTAAAATGCTCCAAGTTAATACTGTCAAAACTGAGAAGAGGCGAAGAGTCTGTGGTAAGGCGGGAGCATTAGCTGCATATTCTTTGTCTTTCTGATAGAAAGGCTTTGAATTCATGGTATGGGTGCAAAAAAGGGAAAGGGGGAAAAAAGTGCCTACGGGGTGCATATCCATTCAGGACCTTTTTGTCTGTTTTCTGTAACTAACTAAATGTGTGCTTATTTATAGCAAGTGTTAACTTTGTACTTTCCAAAGCTGAATACTGACACGTTCATCTCCACGTAGCTAGTCTCTGGAATGGCCCTTGGGTGTTGGGCTGATCCACCCTCAAAGGGTAATTTTGCTGTTTCTGTTGCTCCAGCAGCCCTTCCGGTTGGTCCTGGGAAGAGTCAAGCTGGAGCGGTTTCTCAGTTTCACTTGCCCGTCGAGGGAGTTTTTCTTCCGCAGGACAAAATCAAAGTTCACCTGGCTGTTCATGGCATAAAAGACGTTGGCGCTATCTGGGATGACCAGTTCTGGAAAGAGCAGAAAAACAATGCTGACAAATGGTGGACAGGCTCTTCCTACCTCATATTCATGTCATCAGGATAGTTTGGGCAACCGCGAAGGATGCAGCTCTTCTGAAGAGGTTTCCTTCTTCTCTGATGGACATAAAATCAATAGAGCTGCCCAAAATTTTCCACCAGGGTATGCTCCAAAACATGCAAACAAGCAAAGCACCTCAGCCCACCCGTCCTCCAAGCACTGTGAAACAGCTACATCTTCTGAATGTTTGGCATACTGTAGCTGTTTTGTGAGCTTCTCCATCTGCCTGAAGGAGAAGGTCCACGTGAGCCATGCTTCTTTTATGTGCATAAACATATGCACTCGGTCACAAAAGTCATTTGATACAGCCTCACCAACTCTTCCAGAGACTGCAAGTCTTTGATGTGTGTTTGGGGAGGGTTTGCTTTCATCAACACACTTTGGAAAGGACCCTTATCCATTGGCTCTAAAATTAATCTACCCAAAGGCTTATGCTTATGGAGTTAGTGATACCCTGGAGTGGACCTGGTGATACATTTCTGTGGGGTGGGGTGGGGTGGGGTGAGCTTCTCTCTCCCAACACCCATCCCACTTATTTTATTACAAAACTGAAAAGAGCCACTAGGGAACAGAAGCTCAGCTAGGCTATTCACCTCCCTTTCATCATTCTCTAGGGTAGAACTGGCAACATTTTTTGTGGTTGCTGGCTTTACAGCTTCACCATCATTATTTCTGTGGCCTTTGAAGGTTATGCTACATAGCAGCATGGTAATGTCACCAGAGACATTCTCTTTCTTTGTTAGATTTATATCCCAGCTTTCTCCTCCCAGGAAGAAAATGTGCCTTTCTCTATTTCTTTTTCTTCTCATCAACAATCACCTTGTGAGGTAAACAGAGCTGAGATCATGGAAAGGGAAAAGGTTGAACAGTGGTCCCAATTTGTAACTCTTTTTTCTTTTTCACAATCTTCTCAGCTCACAAAAGCATATGCCTTTTAATAAAATATATTAGCAGGAAACTATACTACTAGCCACCTGATTTTGGCTACCATAGATTAACTTGTATATAACGATAGGATACAGCTTCTTCAGCTGCTCTTATTTGCATGTCTTCTATCTCATACTTGTTTCTTTAGATCTCTTCATAAAAGATAAAAGAAAGACTTGTTTTGGGGTTTTCCTCTAAAGGGAAATATTCATTTCATCAAGAGTAGAAGTTATTAACAGAAATAACAGTTGATCGATTGATCTATCTATCTATCTATCTATCTATCTCTCTATCTATCTACCTACCTACCTACCTACCTACCATCTCAATATGCCTCACATGAATATCTTGGAGAAGTGCTATGACACTATCCCAGACATACTGTTCCTTTCCAAAGGAACTTACTATATTTAGTGACTTTCTCCTCTCTTTTATTTGATTTGATTTGCTGAACCTTAAATTTCCTAATTTTTGACTACTTTCATTCTGAATTGTCAAAGAATATACGAACCTTCAAAAAACATACAAAAAGGGTGGGGAGGCTGAAGTGGGTAGGAGTGGGGGACAAAAACCAACAGCCAAAATAAGCAGTGAGAACATGCAATATTATTCACTTAACAGCCACTGATTTCTCAAGTGAGTTTTCTGAAAAGAGATTCATGAGGAGTAATAGCTTTGCGATTTTGTAAGGAGCAGAATGTGAGCCTCAGTTGGTGAAGACAGTGTAAAGGAGGATGGCTACCCAATGACACAGAAATCTACTGTGTAATAGGATGAATCAAAGATTTGTGCTGTCTCTTCCATTGAATGACCTTGGCATATTGCCAGGAGCTGCCCTGAAGGCATTGCTACCACAGCCATTCCCTTTTGATCTACATCCACCTTAGATCTCCCCATGGCCATACGTATACATACTTTGTGTTTCTTTGGTCATTTTAGCTGCACTCAACAAAAATGACCCAATGTCAGGGTTCCCTTGTTAAACTAAGCCATGATTTGTTTAACTATGATTAATTGACTAAATTGGCTGGGATTCACTAAAGCTAAAAGCCATAAAGCATGGTTGATTGAATATGACTGCAGATCAGCACATGCTGGTACCTTTTCCCCTTAATTTCTGAGGTTTGAATAACCCTACTGTTCTGATGAATTAAAAAGAAAAATGGGGACTGAGAAAAGACACCGAGGCCAAGTTGGAAATAATGACTCCAATTAGCAATACCAATAAGCCAACATTTATAGGGGTGCACAGAAGCAAAAGCTAAGGAAACAGCAGGAAGCAAAAATTTCCTTTCTTTTTCAAAGAGTTAGTAATGGAAATGTAGAAGGTCTGAGAAGAGAAGATAATTATCATGATGATCAAGGCAAAACAAAACACAATTTACACAGGATATTCTCTCAAGTTTTTTGTACAAACCAAAGGGCCCCCATAAACTACAGGGAAGTGCACTGACTGTTACTAACTAAAACACAGTGCACACCTTGATCATGAGATGGGGATGGCAATTGACTGCAGCTCTCATCTTTTGAGTTACACTCCATTGTAGTGAGCTCAAGAATGCTGATAAAGTCCTTCATTACTTTAATATGGACAGTGCCAGCCACCTGGTTCATTTCAAAAAGGTAAAGTTAAAGATAAAAATTAAAAAATTGTATTACACAATTGTAAGCAAAACTGGTGCACAATTTCCAGCATAAAAGGCTCAGATTTCTTCAATGTTGGTCCAAAGCTACTGCCAGATTAGTGGCTTTTTTCCAATTAGGGATAGAAGGAGTAGTTTGTAACTGTAGCTGCAATGTTATTTAGTAAACCTAAACACTTGTAAGAAACTGTCTGCTAAGCCATTTGTCACAATGATGTCTATGTGACATGCTGTCATTCTTAATTGAGAATGAATGTTGAAGAAAGCTGGATACTGAAAGCATAAAAAATGGTCCACCTCTACAAGGTACGATATGATGTTACTAGGCCCCAGCATTGAACCATGTGTGTGTGTGTGTGTGTAAACATTAAAAACTGAATAATTTAAGATTAAAATAGAAAAACAAGATTGTAAAATTGTAAAAGATGGAAGGTTCCAAGATGGAGGAGACTAAGAGTTGTTAATACAGGTAGTCCTCGACTTACAACAATTCATTTAGTGATCGTTCAAAGTTACAACAGCACTGAAAAAAGTGACTTATCACCCTTGACGACCTTCTGACAAGCAAAATCAATAGGAAGCCAGGTTCACTTAACAACTGGGTTTCTAACTTAACTGCTGTGATTCACTTAATAACTGTGGCAAGAAAGGTCGTAAAATGAGGCAAGACTCATTTAAATGTCTCAGCAATATAAATTTTGGGCTAAATTGTGGTCATAAGTTGAGGACTATCTGTACAGGTGAGGCATTCTGTATGTGCCCTTGATCTTACTCTGTTTAAAAATGTAACCCTCCCCCACAACTGCCTGTTTCTTTTAACATATTAAAGTTCAGATCTGATAGAATAGATTAATTTCAGGTACACTTGCAAATTAAAACACCCAAGAGATGTGGCTTGAGCTCTTTGCCTTCAGGAAAAAAAATATTTGGTTTCCTAAGCAGCAAACAAAAGTCTTGTTTTTCTTACCTTTGTCCTCAGAAATGACCTGCACGAGTTCATAATCCTCAGCAGGATCCGATTCCAGGTTGTGTTTCAACATCGCTCGCTGGATGACAGCAGGAGTCTTGTCTTGGCTAGTTAACTGGAAACAAAAGAACAGATTGCAATGAGGCCTTTCTCTTCTCCACATCTGGATTCCAGGCAGGCTTTATGTTTTGATTGCCTAAGTCTTAGTGCCCCAGCTGTCTTTTTTTTTTTTTTTTGGAAAGAAATATCAGTTGAATGGGCTCCTCAAATAAGAATGCTACATAAACAGTTGGCTGAGAGCAACAATTATTTTTTGCAGTTGAGGTTATTCATTAAAGGGGTGCTTTTTTTCTCCCTTGAGTTAGCATTTACAGTAGAGTGCAATCTTAATGTTGCTGTAAGTTATGTACCAAACTGTGTGATGTGACAGGAACTGAAGTAGCTGTGGAAAAACTAAGCCATTTTATTGCTCTATGTTAGTGCTCTTTAACATCACACTTATTAACATGGGACCTGATATTGAACAGGGGAAGGAGGGAAGAATTTCAGGATCTCCCAGAAGCATTTCTTAGGGATTTCTACTGCATGAAAGGGGAAAACAGATGGAGAGAAGTAGTTCATCTGGTTCTTGTTCTGGGAAAAATATATGCCTCCAATTTTAATTCAGGAAAAAGAAAGAAAGAAAGAAAGAAAGNAAGAAAGAAAGAAAGAAAGAAAGAACACCATATCTAAAATCTGGGGAAAGCTTACCTTTGTTGCTCTGGGAGCAACAATTAACTAGTTTGAATTAAAAGTTTGAATTATTTGGCTTATTTATGTACTTTTCTAGGAATGTGAAGTACAATACGTTTAATCAATATGTGGCTTTGTAGCCTGTGAAATTTGTATTGATGCACTGAGGAGAAGCTATCTTTAACACACTCTGGAGAAATCTCTTTCTTAAATTAGCTACAAACAGTTCAATCTGGGGGAAAATGTCTTGGTTCAAGCAGCTTAATAAAAAGAAATGCAATGTGTGTTATTTCTACACACACATCTTCAAAAAAAACCCCAATCAGCACCTCCACTCAGTCTAGAAGAAAGAAAGGGAGATCCCATTTTACACTTTGGGTTGTCTTGGTATGCCTGCATTCTGTACCAGTAGAAAAAGTATTTGCACAAACCAGTGGAGATTGCAACAAAAAAGGGAAATTCAAAGGCACTGCTATATTGCTTTTACAACCAAGAGCAATGACGCTGTATTTTGATCAATAGCCCCTAATTTGAATTATGCTCCCATTATTCTTCAGAGAGTTTTGATATTAAAAACAAATTTCCTATAGAGACAAATATTTAAAAAAGAGAAATTCCCAGTAGGTCCTATATGTTCTTGATTCAGGATCAAATCCATGTAAGTCAAAACTGAGCCTTGGTGGTGCAGGCTGT